>JAODAL010022101.1:0-17500 GCA_025379985.1 Phyllomedusa bahiana | reverse complement strand
ATCTGGCCTCGGACTGTGCCGTGACTTATATAGTGGATTTAAACGCATTTCTGTTTCTGAAAAAAACACCTGCAATGACCGCCATATGGCTCATATGCCTGTGAAAAATATATATATATATATAAGTATAATATATATGATATATATATATATAATATATAACTATATATATATATATTTTTTTTTTTTTTTGCATCGCTCTCAATTAAGGCAGCTTGCTCCTTGCGCCTCTCAGAATTAGTCGGAGCTAATGCGCCTTCCTCTAATAGCCTTGTAAATTAAAACATTGGGGTCCTGACCCTTTTTGTACTGCCAGACCTGTTTCATAAACTACTTCGGGGCTTTTTTATCGGGGCAACACCAGAAAGATGAAAGCAATTTGTTATTTCCTGCTGTTTGGGTCACGGTTCACTTGCGCACATTACCATGATGTTTACAATGGGACCTTGTAATATTCTCCATGCATATTTATGTGTTTGTGTTCCACTTAGTTAGCAGCGGATACAGTGCGCTCTTCATGAGTGACAAATGGAGAGGTACACTTCAAAAATCACATTCGAACACGTTAAACCAGAAATATGAAAATAAAAAGGCCCTGATATAAATCCCTTTTTCTTCAAAAGGTTTTTTTTAAATAGAAAATTTTATCTACAGCCCCTTTTCAACTAGCAAAATTTTAAAGGGGAAATCTACTTTGGGATTGGGCATGCATTCTTAACGGAAATCTGCATTATTATGTTTAAAAGGGGGTTTTTTTACCATCTCCATGAAAATCTATTTATTTGGCATTGGTGGTGACCCTTGCAGATCCCTAGAAACGTTTCACATTTGGGCTGCACTCAGAACTCACATTAAAACAAATGAAGTTTAAACTGGGGCATTGGGGGCCATTTTTTCTTTCCGAAGGGGGTTTTTTCAGGGGCCTTTTTTCCCCGACCCGCACCCATCTCGCGTTGATGGCATACCCCAAATTGAAAAGGCTTTAAAGGTGTGTGATCGCTAAAAGGGTAACAAAACGCTCCCCATTTGGGCTGCACTCAGAACTCACATTGAAAGAAATGAAGAGTAACTGCGCATGCGCGGCCACTTTTCCATTCTGAAACAGGAGTTTTGAGAGGTGTGGGTCCACACGGTGTTTGCACTAAACGGAACGGCCACTGAAATAGCGAGTAATTGGCTGATATTGCTGCTGTTTTTTCCTAAAGGTTTTTTTTAATAGAAATTGATCACAACCCCCTTTTATCTAGCGAAATTTTTCCCGGGTTTATCCACTTTAAAAGTCGGTATGCATTTTTAAAACAAGTTCCATCCCAGCAAGCTCAAAGGGATTTTCCAATCTCATATCTAAACTATAAATAGAAAATTTAATCAAGGGTCTCAAAGGTCCCGGTGGTAAGAGTGTTTGAAACCCCCATTTAAAATTAAAAAAACAGAGCTGTGCTCCCCACTTTTTTTCTGAAGGGGTATTTCAGGGGCCCTTTTCCCCGACCACCCCTATCTGGGTTTTGAGGGAAATTTTCCAAATTGATATGAATGTAAAACACCAAAAATAAGAAGGGGGGGCCCAACAATCCCCAAAAATTTGATTTGGCATCACGTGGAGATAGGAAAAAACCCCCTTTCAATATTAATTCATTTTTAAATTTCTCATAGAGCACAAAAATTTTAAAAATATGGGACTAACCCATGTCCGGATCTGGGACAAAATCCACTACACAAACCCTTATAAGGCCAGTATAAACTACAGAATGGATTCCTATTAAATATAGTTGTGACATGGATTCCACCAAGAATTCACCCAATTCGGTGCAGAATTCTGGCTGTATGTGCGAGCACTAACAATTGTTTTACATTATAGCCCAAATTTAGGGGCCCTTTGGCTATATTTTTAAACCTAGGCTGACAAATGGAAAGAACACACTAACTTGTATAAGCCGTCTGGCCCTTTTTATGACTAATTAAGAAAGAAGTGGTCTTTTTGTTACTAACCAATAGTAATGTGTATATATAATGGAACGATCTAAATTAAGGCAGAAAGGTCGTGATATTCCCATTTTCAGGGCCGTTTTCTTTGTAGTATATAAAAAGTGTAACTACATTGACATCTCTGACCACTTGAAGGGCATGTAATGCAATGTAAAACCAAAAAAAGGAAAATAAAAGCAAATTCTATCATGAATTATATCAGGGATTTTTTTCCTACGACGTATATGCTCATCTTTTTGAGCTTATAAACATTCAAGGGGGGGGTCCAGTAAAAAAAAATATGAAAGTATACCTATCAAAAATTAACACTTTTGTAATATTTTTAAAAAATTTTTTTTTAATGGGTGTCCTGCAGTTTTTCAATCTTTGGTTTCTAAAGGAACCCTCCTAAACCCCCGGGAAAGGCTCTGTTTTTCAAGCTCGGCGGTCCTTTTTACCAAAACTTTTTTGGCTGCTTTTTCAGGGCGGAATTTGAAGCCACAGCCCTTTTTGGGGTCCAACCTCCCAAAGGGCTTTTTCCCATGAGGGGGGGAAGAAAGGTGGCAGGCAGGGAGAAGAAAGACAGGAAAGCAAACGACCCTTTGGGGGGGGAATTTTATTTTGAGGCTATTTTTCACACGGCTGAAAAACAACGAATCTGCCTCGGGATCACCCGTAAAATTTTACTGAAATTTCCCGTTTTCACTTGTTTCCAAAAGGAAAATCCCGCATAAACAGTGCATATGATTTTTTTTTATTTTTAGTGCTGAAAAGAACGGACATGTCAATCTTTGCGGCCTATTCCGTGCTGTCTCCTCACCTTACATTACACTATTTTGTTAAAAAATTAAATCCACATCCAAAATCATTGCTTACAGACGTGGATTTCAGGCACTTTTTCATTGCTGCAAGTAAGCCCTGTGAACCTGCCCTTAAAGGGGTTGTCTCACTACAAGAATTGCTTTTATGTTAAAGATCTTGCAAAAACAAGATCAAACAAGCAATATATGTCCATTAATAAATGTTCTACTTATTCTTAGATATCCTCTTGTAAGGGCTGCATCAGCTCCTCAGGTCACTATAGCTACAGACCTGTTTGTTCTCTCCTGCTAGGCTGGCAGCGCTGGTTGCTATAGCTATGGACCTGGCTTCTACTGCAGCCTAGTAGAAGCCATTAAACACGCCCCTGAATTCAAAATGAAACCAAGAAAACAGGACTGAGGTGAGAGGAATCAATGTAGTGAGACGACCCCTTTAAGGGTCAAAGAGAAACTGTTAAACTGCTTTTAAGCAGGAAATACTGCTGCTCAGGCTACAGTTAGCACAGAAAACATGACGGAGAGTTGAATGAAGACTCTGGCAAGCAATATGAGAATTTTGTTTGCTCGACAACTGCTTTAATAATACATGTACATAATAATCTATACATGTGCATATGTATGCAGAAATAAATTTGACCTGTATCTATACAGTAGAGGATGATGGGAATAAAGTAACTTTTGTGCCCAGAAAGGTTGAACTAGCTAATATGATACCACATCATTTTTTGGCTGTATATCATGATGTTTTTGATATCAACCGCCCCCCCCCTGTGTGGTGTTCCTGCACTCGTATCCCGATCTGCTGTAAAAGTAGTATTTGTGAGCATAAAGGTAATGAGTGTAAGACATGGCATTCCCAGTGTATCCGCAGGGTTCCTTCTGGCTTTGGGTGCATCACTGTGTAGTTACCGGCAAGTGGTTAACAAAAGGGGAGAGAAGAGGATGATGATGAATGCTCTCTACCTCCGCCAGCTCATAGACGTATACTGAGCAAGAATATAGCAGCTGATCTATTTTCACGAGTGACTGTATTTTGGCAGCGTTGTGATGGATTCGTTCACCCCACACAATGTTTATTTCTTTGACTTCATTACACATAATCCACCTGTGCAAGATCTGAAGGCTCATGTTGACTTTCTAGTCTAGCATGGAGCTTATCAGCCTCTCTGCAGGCAGTCCAATTTGAATTTTAAAGCCAAAGCTGGCAGAATTTGTCTCTTGTTGAGGAAGCGTGCCTGACTGATGCTGCAAGACCTTGTGTCTCTTATTTCTGTGTTTTCTCCTTAGAAAGGGATGTCTCTTCCACCTAGGGTGTCTTGGCCCTGTATCGGAGCTTTAACTCTGACGATCACAAGGGCTCACAAATCTCTTTTATGTCTCTCTTATGAATCTACCTTGTTTCGAGTGTTTGATGTACCTTTGGCTTAACTAGGAGTGTACTTCTTACAGTGTTGAAGTGTTAATAATGTTTGTCCTGGCTGCTTGTCTATTGAAGAGAAGAGTTTAAGAGGGCTGATCTGCATCTGGACCTATGGGGGAAACTTTTGCACAAAATTAAAAATTCATTACGCGAGTTGTTTTTAAGTGCGGAAAAGTCCATGGTCTGAATATTGCCTTACAGTCTACATAAAATAAAATTATTGAAACGTTGCAGTTTTGACACTAGCTTAAGCATACTCAGTGGGGCACATTTATCAAGACGGTGGCGCCATAATTGTGCTGCAGTTAGTGGCATAAAGAAAGCCAACTTACAAAAGGCGTAGACCGTTCTAACATGCGCCAGATCTATGAACAATGATAAATGTGGCGCATTATAAGACTGTCTAATCTAACTTTACACCGTCTAAGGCTATGTTCACATGGCGTAATTGCGGGGCGTACAGCACTCCCTGCAATTACGCTAGGTGTTTGGGAGTTACTCTGATCGGCATGGGCGGCCGGTAGCCTGCCGGCCCCATATACTGTCATTACTCACGGTGCGTATTCGCCGCAAATAAGTGACATGTCACTTATCTCTTCGGGCGTACAATACGATCGTATTATACGCCCGGGGAGAGGAGGCGTGATCCATAGTCCTCTATGAGAACTGTGGATTACCGTAATTTCGGCACGCATCTCGCTCGTATTAGAGCGCAAATATGCTTAAAAGTTCTGTTTTCTGTTGCGCTGACACTTAGTATTTTTTTTTCCCCCCTGCAATACTAGCAAGACAAAATGGACAGATATGATTGACTTTCTAGCAAGACAAAATGGACAGATATGATTGACTTTCTAGCAAGACAAAATGGACAGATATGATTGACTGTCTAGCAAGACAAAATGGACAGATACGATTGACTTGTTATTGTTGGCCATTTTGGTCAGTGGCTTCCATTATTAACCTAGAATATTGTACAAAAGAGACAGTACTGTATTTTTAAGTGTCCATCTCTAGTTGGGGACTAAATTGACACCCCTGAGTTACTCAGAACAGTCTCTCTTGACTGTAAGAAGTCCCTCTGAACCGGGTTGGGCATAAATCTGTCCGTGTAGGTCACATACACCCTTGCATGTCGATTGTCTTCACTAGGATGGGTGAGAACTTCCTGTAAGGCAATATGACATGTTGCATGGCTAAAAATGTCTGACATTGGTTCTCGTTAAAATATTCTTTCTTAGGTTCCCTATATTATTCTTAGGAATGCTGTTTAATATGTCATGTTTTTGCCTTCGTGACAGTAACAGCAAATATTTGTTTTGCTACCATTGCTCTGTATGTTGCATGCAGTATAGTTTTAAATTGTAATATATTCTCAATAGCAGAATCAATTATAAAACATAACTTTTGATGATATTATTAAAATCATATATAAAGTTCACAAAGGATCCGTAACATAGTAAGCATACAGATCAAATCGACCGAACATAACGTCTTAACAAAAATAGGAACGGTCTTAAGGGTATGTTCACGGCTGGCCCCGTTAACTCTCATTATCCCTGCCCAGCAGGGAGTACGGCAGGTAGCTCTCTACTGTAATTATAGGACGTATTTTGTGGCGCTTTGCAGCACAATTATGCCCCAAAATACGTCCTGAAATAAGCCACGTGACCATCTCCTAACAGGCTAAAGTTGAGTGTGCCAGGCCCTGATGGATGAAGATGGACTGGAAAATGGTATGATGAAGAAATGTCCCTATCAAGCCCTGTCAGGACTAATGACCTATCCACAGAGCTTCCGGTTCCATCTGGAATCTGGCCATACAATAAATTGTCCCTTTAATGCCCTGCACAAAATTGGAAAAAGTGCATGGAAGAAAATGAAAAAGTATCCCAACCCGTTTTATCTTCTTTATATGTCGCAGTAGATCTTATTAGGAGACATTTAAAGGGAATGTGTGCCATCAGAAAATGACCTATTGTTTAACTCATGGTTCTGCTGATAAGAATTACAGCTTTCAGGCCAAGAATAGAACAGTCAAGCAATCCTCTCACTGCTGTGCCACTAGAGCTTAAATGAGACGTCGGAAAGACAAGCCAGGAGGTCATGTACATTGGGGAACTTTAAAAAACAAAACAAAAAAAAACATTAAGAAAACCTACCACCCAATTGGGAAAAATAATAGAATAAAATAGTTGCATATTGCTTGTCAGTATGTGAAGAAAAAATGTTTGTTGGTATTGTCCTTTTAAATAGTTATAGATAGCGAACAGTTATACCATTTCTTTAAGATATTTATGGCAGTAATCAGTGTTAGGCTATGTTCACACAGCTTATACTGGGCCGTATCTCGCCCCGTATTTCGCGCCGTACTGCGCTAAATACGGGGAGAGATCCGTCCCAGTCATCACGGTAATCCACAGTTCTCACGGAGAACTATGGATTACGTCTCCTCTCCCTGCTTGCACAGTGAGGCGAGCAGGGAGATAAGTGACATGTCAATTATTCACGGCGTATAAGCGCCGAGAATAATGAATGTCTATGGGACCACCATCCCCCTGGACACGCGGCGTAATTGCGGGGCGAAATATGTTCCGCAATTGCACCGTGTGAACCTAGCCTTACAGTATGAAGAACGGAAGAGCATGTTGGATTGCATTGCTAAAGTTAGTGGTTTTACCAGAAAGGCATTTCATGTCTGATTTGTCCTTCAGCTTTGTGTTTTCCAAAAGGTGGTGTATATGATTTGTGTGAACTGCATATCATGTGACCCAGCAGGTTTGACATCACCATACCTTCCCCCATAGTGTGCTCACTCTAATCAAACAAAGGTCTTTGCAGGTTAAGAGCAATGAGTAGCTATAATGTAGCTGAGTGGTTATCACTTCTGTCTTCCAACATAGGGGTCCTAGGTTCAGATTCCTGAAGGAACCAGATGTGGTCTTTTTTTGTTTCTCAATGCACATAACTGATTGAGATTTCTTTTTTCTTTATTTGCACTGTTTGGCTACTTACTAAGGAGTAAAGATGACAACAGTATAATGACAGCACCTGGGGTTACTCAGCAGTGGGTATCTAAATGACTAAGCAGGGAATAGACTGACAATAGCTGCCTGAGAGGAGAGGTGATGTCTGAGTATGCGCGGCCAGGACTGAGGAGCTCTCGCCACTGGTCTTATCTTTTAGAGACGAGCTGTACACTTTGGAAGGTAGAAGATAAAACAAAAATTCTACAGAATTTGAATACTGGTGAAAATGTTATTTACCGTAATTTGCAAGCCTTCCCACGTCAATTTTACTTGTGCCCTTTAATAGGGTTTAAACTCTTAACATGTGACTGCCTTTTTTTCAGGTTAACTTGGTTAAAAATGTTATTTTTTAAAAAATGGTACGTATTGATCATATGTGCCATTTCTGAAAAAAGAAAAATTTTACCCAAAAATGAGTGCGATGACTTTATCTTTCAGGCCATAAAGCGTGGAGTGTAAAGCAGGTAATGTGTGGCGCTTGCTGGTAGCGCAGCGCTGAAAGCTGTAATTTAGCAGAAGGTTTTGAAGCCATTGTGTGCACTTGTCTTTTGTTTGACAGCGATATTTTACGTTCATAATGGTCTAGGCCACATTCCAGCTCAATCTGTGGGCAACACCAGCCACTGTTTATATTCTTCCAGTGTTAACAATTATTTTCAATAGGCAGGAAAATAAATCCAAGATAATAGACTGTTGTGAGGCAGAGACTTTAGAAATTAGGCTCGCAGTTAAATATTCCCAGCTGGTGAACACCTTTATTCCAGGCTTTTAATGTTTTCTATTCTCAGTGCTGAGCTTTATCCCATTTCTCACATTTATTTCTGTGCTTATGGGCAACTTATTAGCCTGCAAAAAATAAAAATTGACCTTTAAATAAAAAAATGCCAAGTGCATTAAAGAATCTAATTTCTTTAAATATTTTATATACAAACTATTAGGCACAAGATATTTACCTCTAGGAAAAGATTAGACAAGGATAAAAGCGTTAATAACAGTTTGCTGCCAGGGAATCAGATTATGGAGCATTAGACCTGTGCTGCTGCTCTGCCTCTCTTCTGATTTTGTTAAATGTGCTTGGACAGAATATTTGTGTGTGCATGAATTACTTTAATATGGGTTTCTGGTGCCATAAAACATGTTATATTTACTTAACGTGAACAGCTTTCCTTTCTATACTGTAGCCCTGAGGAGGAACCAAGTTCGTCCGAAGTCCACCTCGCTGTCAGTTGCCCACATTAGCTATTCTATAGCTCAGTGCCATTTTCCATGGTTGACTTAATATAAGGTGTATTGTTTTCTGTGGTATAAAAAAGAAATTAAAATTATATGGGTTTTTTTTTGCCAACCTCATCAGTAGACCTAGCGGATTGATCAGCGCATTTTTTGCTTTCTTGGCCTTTTTTCTGAGAACATGAAGGATTACACAAAAACTTTTTCCCCACTCATGGTTAGTGGTTGGGTGAAGCCATTTATTGTCAAATTACTGTGTTTTCGCTTTTTAAATCATAATGACAACCAAAAACATCCAAATTACCCTGATCAAAAGTTCACATACCCCCAATATGTATTGCCCCCTCTAACACCAATGACACCTTGAAATCTTTTGTGGTAGTTGTGGATTAGGCTCTTTATTTTCTCAGATGGTAAAGCTGCCAATTATTCTTGGCAAAAAGCCTCCAGTTCATGTAAATTCCTGGGCTGCCTTGCATGAACTGCGTGCTTGAGATCTCCCCAGAGTGGCTCAATGATATTGAGGTCAGGAGACTGAGATGGCCACTCCAGAACCATCACTTTGTTCTGCTGTAGCCAATTACAGGTCGACTTGGTCTTGTGTTTTGGATTGTTGTCATGTTGGAACGTCCAAATAAGTCCCATGTACAGCTCCCCATCTGATAAGTTCAAATTTGCCTCCAGTATTTGCTGATAACGTGCTGCATTCATCTTTCCTTCAACTTTGACCAAGTTTCCTGTGCCTTTGTAGCTCACACATCCCCCCCAAAAAAAACCATCAGCAATCCAAAATTTTTTTTGGCTACCCGTATTTGGTTTTTTTACAGAACCCTGATTTTCCATTTGATAATAAAAGTTTGAACCTCTGATGACATTATCAATTCCTTGGATATCTCTTTTTACCCGTCCCTTTTTACACAGTTCAGCTACTTTTTCCTGTAGATTGTTTACAAATTCTTTTGTTTTCCCCATGACTCACAACCCAAAAAAAAAGTCAGTGGCTAAAATTGAAAGTGAAGAGTCTGTCTGGACCCCAGAAATCACTTGGGCTTTTATGCACCACTGTTTAAAAGGGAGGAAGTTACCTTTATTAGCCTTTCAAAAACCCTTTTGTGTCAAATTTTTGCATGGTTATCGGGCCCAAAATTTAACCGGGGTATGTGAACATTTGATGAGGGTCTTTTGGGGAGCTTTTGGTTGTCCTTATAAATTTAAAAAAGAGAAAAACACAGTAGTTTGACAAAAAAGGTTCACTCAACCACAAACCCAATAAATTTGGAAAAAAGTCTCATTTCCTTCTTTATTCTATAAAAAAAGGCCAAAAAAGAAAAACTTTCTCCCGGGGTATTTTACTTTTTTTGAGTAAAAACTATATTTATGTTTTTAAAAACCAAACAAAGGGTTTTCTGCTCCCCTTTTGCGGGAAAATGCACCTGGTTTCCCTTGTTTGTTCTAAAAATTTTTTGAAGAAAAAATTTGGCAGAGCCCAAATATTGAAAATGGAAAAAAAACAAAGTGGGCATAGTTTTCTTTTTATGTTAAAAATTGAAGATGAAAAACTTGATGTTTAAATTGAGCATTTAAACCCTTTAATGACCAAAGCAATTTAGATGATAAGGGAAAAGTGGGTAAAAAAACATAAACAGGGCCCATAAAAAATAGGATACAGTAATTTCCCTCATTTTATCAGCTTAAAACCGATCCATGGCCAGGGAAAGTTTTTCCAGGTCACAATGGGCGAGATTTGGAATTTTTAATAGAAAAAAATTTAATTCAAAAGGCGGTATCAGGGTCAAAAAAAAAAAAAAAAACCCCAAAAACATCTTTTTTAAAGAAAAACAAGTTTTTAAAAAAGATTTTAAAAGAGAATTTTTTAACCCTTAAAAATTAAAAAAAGGGGAAATAAGGGGGGGTTTCTACTGTCATACTAGAGGGCAGCTCCCCTAAAAAAAACCTATTTTTGGGAAAAATTACTAAATTTGCAAAAACACTTTCGTAAAATTAAAAGAAGACCCCAACCCATTAATTTTCCCCAAAAAAAATGTTTCCAAATTGTTAGAAGAGGGTGTACAGTTAGGGTTTTAAAATGAAAAACCAAAAAAGTATCGAAAATAAATGATAAAAAAAAACCCCTTTTTTCTTGGAACCCCCAAAACTACTTTAAAAAAAAACCCAATTTTTCCACCGGGCCTTTCGTCCAATTTTTTATCAAGTCGTAAAAAAACTTTACAAAAAGTTTAAGAAATTTGTAGATAAATCCCTACAGCCCTTGCCCAAAAACAGCTCCAGGTTTATTGAAAAAATAGCAAGATTTTTTCTACAGCATTCCAAGATTTTACTTGGTTCCCAAATTTATTACATGGTTAAGTTTGGACGGGGTTTAGTCTATATTCAAATATCCCTCAACAAAAAAAGGGGTTACCAGCTTTTGGCCCCACCCTTTAATAAATTTATAGAAAATTTGGGGAAGGTTTAAAAATTATTTTATTGGGAGGGGGGTTTTCCCTTTAAAACACAATTATTTCAAAATTTGAAGTGACTTTTATATACAGTTAAGGGGGATGCGATGGAGCCCCCTTTTCCCCCCATCCATCCCCAAATCTTTTTTTTAATTGTGGGTTGGTGGGAAACCAAACAGGTGTTTCTTTGCACCAGCCCCTTTTTTGTCACTGTTTACTCTGGAAAGGGGCGCTACATCGATGACCTTTTGGTCGTTTGGAGTCACGATGGGGGCCCCCCATCCCGGAGTTTGTTGTTATTTTAAAATTAAAATTACACAAAATCTACGCTTTCCCATTCGGTTTTGGATAAAAAAAAAAAATTTCCCCTTTTTTTGGATATCTTAAAGGGGGAAACCACAGACCCAAAAAGTAACTACTGCCCTATACCCCCAAACCCTAAAGTGGGGAACACAATCCCGGAGGGGGAAACAGTCATTCCCCCCCCCCCCCCCCCCCCCCCCCCCCCCCCCCCCCCCCCCCCCCCCCCCCCCCCCCCCCCCCCCCAACCCCCCCCCCCCCCCCCCCCCCCCCCCCCCCCCCCCCCCCCCCCCCCCCCCCCCCCACACAAAAAGCCACCCCTTTGGGGGGAAAATTTATAAGGCAAGGGGGGCTTGTACAAGGGTATAGTTTTCGAACGGGGGAAAAAAGAAACATAATAGACAGCCCTGAAAGCGGGAGGATACAAAGAAACACAAATAAGGAGAGCGCAAAAGAAAATTGAAAATTTAAAACCCCAGAAAGTTTTTTTAATTAATAATCAGATCAAAAAAAGGGGGGGAAAAAAAAGATCTCTAAAAAAAAAAACCTTTTTGGTATTTTCTACCCCATACAATACTTTTTTTAAAAAAAATAAAAAAGATATTTTTTAAGAAAATCAATTTTTTAAGGCAAGTTACCCCTTTGGCACAAAAAATCCGGGGACAAAGGAGTGATTTGCGTCACTAAAAAAAAAAAATTTAAATTGGGGAAATTGGGGTTTTCCCCCCTGCTTTTTTAAACAACCCGGGCAAAATTTAGAAGGTTGGGTTCCCCAAAAAACAGTTTTTTTCCGTGGGGGAGGACGCGGTGAAATTAGGGTTGAAAAATTACCTATAAAACCCAAAACCTTTAGTTCAAAAACATCAAAAAAAATTAAAAATATAAAAAGGTTTTCTTTAATTGTGCTCAGACCAATTAGTTTATGGCAAAAAATGTAATAAAGGTGACAAAATTTATGTGGGAAGCGCTTTAAAAAAAATTTGAAAACAAGGGTAGTGAACACCTTAAAAAAGTTTTTGTAAAGGACAGTTCATACGGGGAGTAGCCAACCCAATTCCCATAGGGAACATGCGGAAGCATAATTTTGTTTAATCTTTTTTTTGGGGAATAAAAAAGGGTTGAACCCCAAATAAGAGTGGGGACTGTAAAACGGAAAGGTCCGCCCCGGGCCGAGGTACTGGATTCTGGATTTGCAAACCAGAATGCCGTGGGTTTTAAAATTTCTTGAAAAGACCTGGTTTATTCATTAAATGTTTTACAAACAACTAGGTTGCGTTTTTTGGGGGAAAAAAGAAAATTTACATTGATGTGGAAATTTTAAGATTTTAAAGTTTTTTTAAAGTGCTTTTAACTGTTATTATAAGTACATACCCAAAAGTGAAAGTTTGTAGGAAATTTGTTGGGGGTGAAACCCGGGGGTGTTATTTCCCTATTTAAACTGATCACTTGGATATGGGGTCTGAGCCGTGAACAAGGGGGAAGGGTTTTGGGCACAGAAACGTGTCCTTTTTCCTTTTCCCTACCTTTTTTAAAATACCCCCTGCAATGGAATATTTTGAATTTAAAGGACTCCCTTCAATAATTTTTTGTTGTGGGCTTCGCTTGTTTTTCCATTTTAGCCCTGTGTTTTTTTGTGTGTATATATTTATGTATGTTTTGTATGTGTATATATATATTTTATATTTTTATATTACACACCCCAAATATACATACATATAAAACTACTTTCATATTTTAAACCCCAAAACCAAAACACATATTGTTGGGGCTCTACAGTTTACATTTCCCCCGGCAGAATTTTCAAATTTTCCCGTGTACCGTTTTGATTTTTCGCCCCTTTTAGGAAATCCCAAATGCATTTCTGTGCTGTTTTAGACATGCCTTAAAAAAGAGATATTGTAGCTGGAAAAAACCCCCTTTGGGATTTAAAAAACTAGCAGAACCCCTTTTTTCCCCCCTGACATTTGAGAGGGGGGGAGAGTTTCTTTAAAATTTCCCCCCACATTCAAGGGTCCCAAATTATTCCCCTCCCTTGCGTGCGTGTGTGTTGCAGCACTGTCGTCGTCGTGCACATCGCTAGGCATATATTCTGTTCCCCCTCAAACCCCTGCCAGAGTTCAAAGGGAGGGTAGGTCTTTTCCTTTGGGCCCCAAAACTTTGACATTAACTGTGCCCATTACACTTTCAATTTGTACCAAACAAGAGCCACTTTCATTGATCTGTCTTTTTGTGGTCTGGAGGTGTATCGGTGTCTTAAAGGGGATGTATCGCTTCCTTACTTCGGCTGATTCACACTGCTCTTAGCTTCCCAGCTCTTTTGAATGGGAGGGGCCGGGTTTTTTCCCCTCCCAGCTGGGTGACATCTTCCCCCTTATTGTGCATGCTGGCCCGAGGGCTCCCCCTCCCCCCCCTGAATCCACATGTCACTGTGTTTTTCCTGCAGTCTTATTTTATAAGAGTGTAAACATTTCCACAGGCTTTCATTTTAATCTTTTGAGCACCCTTTTTCTCCCCCGCCCGGGGGATTTTTGTTACAGCTCTATGAAACCCGGGACAGATCTGCTTTATGCAGGAGGTTAGGCACCGGGCACAACTCCATGTTTTTCATTGTAAAAAATCTGTTGCAGTCTGTTTCTGCTGGGGGTGGAGACAGAAAAAAAAACTTTTGGTCCTAATCTGAGGGAGGGAGGGATCGACACAATTGGGGTATTTTCCTTTATTGGGGTAAGCCCTTTCAGTTTAAAATTTTGTTTCTTTTTTGCCTGTTAAAAGGGGAAAAGTGACGGTCCCCTTCTTGAGTGACAGGGGCACAGCTCCGTGAATCGACTGAGGGGGGGGGGGGGGGGGGGATTTTTTACAGAAGTTTAAAAGGAAACCTTTAGTAGTGAATTGCAAGGAGGAGGGATCCCGGGGGGATTCCCCCAGGGGGGGGGGTGGGGGCGGGAAAAAATTTAGTGTAAACAAAAACAAAAATAAGGGGCACGGGGGGAACAAAGGCCCGCATTGTAAATGACATCCCAAATTTCAAAGTTGTTGGGTTTTTACTGTCCCCCTTTTTCTGAAGGGCCATTTATTTAAAAAAAACACCCCTTTAAGTTTCTTTTTTTGGGGGTTTTTTAAAACCCAAAATATTTTCCTTTCTCTTCCCCAGCCAAACTTCGACTCAACTTTCATGTTTTGACTGTGGGTGGTTTTTTTCCCCTTTTTTTGTAAGAGGGCCCGCAGGAATAAACAGAGGGTGATATGTCAAAGGACATTGGGGTGCAAGGGGGTTTTTTAAAATGTTTTCTACACAATGCTACAGAACTGGTAAAAGTTTTGCCCGTAAAATAGATAGTCTTTTGCTGAAGATTTAAAACTCAGTGGGGGAGGTAGGCAATGGTCCACCAGGGTTTTTTCCCCCCCCCCCCCCCCCCCCCCCCCCCTTGGGGCAATGAGACCAGAGAAAAAGGGGGTAACCTAGGGGACATTTGTGTAACACACCCGGGAGATAAAAACTTTTAACTTTTTTAAAAAATGCGAAATCGAAGGGGGGGAAAAATATATATGGTGTTTGTTTTTTATTGACCTTTGCCTACAAGTTTAAAGTTAATTTAGTGTGGTGAAAAAAAACCTTTTTAGAATTCTAGCAAAATGCTAGAAAAATGTTTTTGATTGGGGAAAGGGTTGTCAAGGGAATTTTATAAAAAAAATTCCCCAAAAAAAATTTTGTAAAAGTAAAAAACCCGCAATTTTAAAAACCAAAATCAAAAAAAACAGGGGGAGAGCCATTGTGCAGTTGTAGGACAGTGCCTATGCATACTGTGGCCCTTTTGTAGTAAACCATCCATAAAAATGTTTGGGGAGTAAATGGAGGGCGAGACAAAAGCTCAAAGAGTTGCTACTTTTACCTTAGACCAACAACTGTAGGAAACGAGTGCATGGGTTTCTGAGGGCAGAAAGGGGGATTGCGATACGGTGGAAGAGGTTTTCCATTTTTATTAAAATTAAATATAAACCTGTTTTGCAAATAATTATTAGCTTACCCACATATATAAAAGAATTGACCTCCCCTAAGTTGGCATTTTGACAGCCTTTTTTTTTTGGCTTTTTTTCACACAAGGTTTTTTCCCCTTTTTCGGAGGATTAAAGGGAAAAGAGGTACCACAGTGGTTATTGTGACTTAGCCCCCAAAATGGGTTTCCTTTGACTTCAATTGAAAAACCCGCCCGGTCCTGTTTGATTTTCATTTGCTCTATTTATGCTTTCTGTGCAGACACCAAAGTACAGTCTACCACGCTTATGTGTCTTGCACAGAAAGCATACACCGCCTGGGGGGTAGGGGCTAGTTTTGTTTAATGAAAATCTATGGGGTTTTGGGCTTCATTGGAATACCCTTTTCCACGGCTCGCTGATCGATACCTATGATGTAGAAGTCTTTATGCAAATTGCCATTCTAGGTGACTTCACAGTTTAGGCTTTTATGACATATTTATCAGATGCTGATTTCTTAAAGCAGTAAAATTATTTGGTGTAGCAGACTAGATATTCTTGACTATTGCTTTAGCCTTTGCTTAGATCAGCCTTTTGGGTGGGTTTTTTAGTGCAGATAAGAAAGGAAATTTTGGACGGGATTTGATATTTTTTAAGGCAGATTTTCAGCCTCCAATCTACTACATAAGTCGGCACTGGATTCGCCTGAATTTTTACAGTGCTGAATATAAATCCGCGCTGCGACCAACCAGCAATGTGTGTGTTGTGATGCAGAGTTTCCATTAGAAACTATGTGAGGAGGATTGCAGTCAGATTTGGACTCTGAATCAGCGTCAGAATCGGCATCCAAATCAGCAGTGTGAACATAGCAGAATAGGTAAGTGTAATAAAAACAATCTACACCAACGTATTTACATCCATCCTGGGAAAGTTCTCTCGAAGCAATTCACATTTGGGTATAGAAGAAAAATAAGCTCACTATATAATGAGTATCCAATAAAGAATAATGCTGACCACACATCAAAGGGTTGACCATGTGGTCATGTGTAATTAACTTGATTATCATTAAGCGATTTAGACCACCATTTAGCAGTCCAGGTTTTCTTCTAAAGGTTTTCCTTCTGCCTCTGCTCACAAAGTGCTCTCCGTTCTTTTGCCTGGCATAACAGTTTGGGAAGCTGCCCAATTTATATCCACTCATTTGAATTGTAGAGTTTGAATTGGAGCCAGGGTTCATAGAATGATTGGCACCAAGCTGCAAGCTTCACACTTCCTCTGTGGAATGCTTCACTTGTAGCTTTACTATTAATTATGCCTTGGATTTTTGTATTCCTGAAGCACTCATCCAGTTTGACCTAAAAGCTTGTTTTCACACATTTGTAAACCCTGCTGTAAGGGAAATATGTATGAATAGAACAGAAATAGGACAATTGTGCATGTACCATACAGACCATAACGGAGATACTTAGCTAATTGATCTGTCTCAGATTGGCCTGTCAGCAGGTCACTCTCTGTATGTGGACCAGATGGAAAAATGTGTCTTACAATACTTTTTCCAGCAAGATTCAGTGTATTGCTTACTTTAGGGCAGGTACTTTTGGATCAAATATAGTCAAAATGAGATTAATCAGTTCCAGTCTTGGGTCAAGTATCTACAGTATTATATTATGACAACCTACCCCACAAAATCCGTCAGCACGTAATAATCAAATCTAACACAATTAAAGCATTGGATGACCAATTTAAACAACCATACCCGCAAATAAAAACCAACACAATAGATCAAATGAGTGTAAATTTTATTGACAATTCATTAAAAATCAGAACAAATATACAAACATTTGCATAATCTAAAACAGAAAAATACATATTCCTTCAGAACGCCCCCAACTATTAGACATATTCAGTAACATTTAATAAAGGCATCTATGATAAAGTATAATCAGCATAAATACATAGTGGAAGTATAAATACTCAACCAAAGATGCAAACAGGACATTCACATGAGACCGTGCATCCCCGACGCGCGTTACGCCTGCACTTCATCAAGGGGTATGAGGAGAAACAGATATAGGTGGATATAAATATACAAATGGACCAATAAAAAAAACAGATGTACTAACTGGGGTTAATTAGTGCACACATCACTGAAAAACAGAAAATGATATCATTGAAATGCAAATTGCGTTCCACTGACAGGAAGTGGTAAATAAAGCAACCCAGCAAAGATACAAATAAATACATAAAAAGATGAACAGTATTGTATATGTGGGTATATGAATATGTATATGTGGGTATTAAAATTGA
>JAODAL010022100.1:0-65498 GCA_025379985.1 Phyllomedusa bahiana | reverse complement strand
TTTTCCAAAACTCTATTCACTGCTCGCTAAAACTTTTTATCAGTTCCTGCAAAAAGACATTGGACCCAAACTATAAAAGGCCGACAACCTCACCCCCCCAACACCTGTTTTCCACAACTTTCTCTTTTGAAAAAAAAAGGTTTCGAAAAACCCTTTCAAAAACAACCACACAAATATTGGCCAAAGAGCCCACCTCCAATTTTTCCCCCGACTATGTTGAAATGGGAAAAGGATTTACCCTCCCAATTCTCAAAGGGATAATGACAAAAGAAAAAAAACCCACTCCCCTCTTTATCGGGGTCATAAACCATAAAGAAACCACTTAAGATCCACCTACGTGTACTTACCCCCCCAAAGGTTAGCAAGAGTTCCCTATCCTCAACAATTTGGGAAGAGGTGGGGTCAACAAGGCAAAAAAAAAAAAAAAAAGGCGTAAAATGCGGCAACAACCCCGTACACTTGGGAGTACACTAAAAAATTGAGACACAAACCAAAAAACAACATGGCATTTTGGGACATGTCCCCTTGGGCCGACAGTAAAGCCGCCACCGGAGCGAAATTTTTTTCGAGCGCTCGTACGGAAAGCTGCGCCTCATTATGTCGGCGCCGAGGGCGCTCATAAGGGGTGTAAATCCCCACGCCTCGCCAGTGTGTGAGGCACATGCGGGACTTGGGCGCGTACGGGACTGTCCAAAAGATTTCCCCGCCCGGGGAGGTGCCTCATACATGCGTAAAATTTTCACTGCGCTTCGCCATGTGTGGGGCACAGTGCGGGACTAAGGCCAGAAGGGACTGCACCTAAAATGGGTTACGAATCGAACAGGCGGAAATCAGCGAGAAATCATTTAAAAATTCCATGCAGCATGGAGTATGAATTAAAAAATCGCTTTTATTAGGTGTAAAACATTATCAGAAAAAGAGATCAAACCTACTAAAAAAATACATAAATAAAATCACTTTCCAAAAATCAAGAACGGCGCAACATCAGGAATTTGGATATTGGAAATTGCCGGTAAATACAGTAATTCAAATTCTGTAAGCTATTCTCATTGGTCGGCAGAAACCAGCCAATCAGAATAGGAGCGACAGTGACCTAAAACCTATGGAGAAGTATTGATCAATCAAATTTTCAAAGGCGGAATTCAAAAATACAGTAAAAAAGAGAAAAAGAGCTGATTGGTTGAGCTAGCGGGGCTTGGCAATCCTGGCCAATCAGAATAGGAGTGGACGTGACCCATTAAAACTATGGAGAAGTATTGGACCCAATCAAATTCAAAGGCGGGACAGTTCAAATACAGTAAAAAGGCAGAAAAGAGCTGATGGTTGAGTAGCGGGGGCTGGCTATCTCAGCCAATCAGAGGCGAGCTACTTTATCCCATTGTAGTTATGGACAGATCGGAGCCACTGAAATCTCAGCGCCTGATGGCATGGGAGTATTAGTAAATAAATGTTTTTATTAAGTGTAAAACATTCTCTGGTTAAAAGAGCTAAAACCTCTATTTAAACAGACATAAATAAATATCCCTAACATCGCGTTTGTCGCCGAAACGGCGGCAACATCGGAGAATTGGGATATTCAAATTGCCAGGAAATACAGTAATTCAATTCAGTAAGCGCTTCTCACGTGGTCGCATAGAACCTAGCCAATCGAATAGGAGGGGGACCAGTGACCCATGATAACCTATGGAGAAGTATGAACAATCACATGAAAGGCGGGACAGTTCAAAATACAGTAAAAGGCCGAGAAAAGAGATGATTTTTGGTTGAGCTATTGGGGGGTGCTATTCTCGGCCAATCAGAGTCGAGCTACTTTGTCCCATTGTAGTTATGGACAGATCGGGCAAATGAAATCGCGGCTCTCGCGCCGTGCTGCATGGAGTATGAGTTAAATAAATCATTTTTAATAGGTGTAAAATGTTATCTGAAAAGAGCTGAAAACTTTCTATAACATAAATCATCAAAACTCGAACACAGCGTTTGTCGTCGAGAACGGCGCTACATCAGGAATTGCGATATAGAACAATTGCGGGAAATAAGTAATTAAAATTCTTTAAGCTGCGACGCAGTCATTGGTCGGCTAGAAACCAACCAATCAGAATAGAAGCGACGAGTGACACCATTATAACTATGGAGAATATTGACCAATCACAATGAAAAGGAGGACAGTTCAAAATACAGTAAAAAAAGGCAGAAGAGCTGGACTGGTTGAGACCAGGCGGCAGATATGGTATCCCAGCTAATCGTAGGTAGTCGTCTATTTTGAGTGGAGCAAGAAGGGCGCGAATAGATGGCGCGCTAAAGTTATTACTGTCTATGGGACAGATTCTAGTACTGTGATGGTTGGGGAGAGGGGCTCGTCCAGCTAGAGCCAATCAGCGGAGTGAGCTACCTTCTCATAGAGTTTTTGGGGAAAGGAAATGCAGAGCGTGCTCTGTTTTGATTGGCCAAGTTAAAAGAGCGCGGTTATTTGGGCCCAATGGGAGAGCCGAGCGACGCTCTTATGGGTTTTCTAATGCAATCTATAATAAACAATGTACATGGCAGAAATCAAATGATAACACTCATTAAGTTGTACGATGTATATAAAATGAACAATAAATATGGGGGGTAATGAAAATAAACCAAATAAATATGAATTCAATTAATTAATTTTTATTTCTTTATTTTCGTTATTGTTCATTGGCTACCGAAAATAAAGAAATAAAAATTAATTCATTGAATTCTGATTCTGATTGGCCAGGAATGTCAAGCCCCCGCTAGCTCAACCAATCAGTTCTTTTCTGCATTTTTACTGTATTTTGAAATGTCCCGCCTTTGAATATGATTGGTCTATACTTCTCCATAGGTTATAATGGGCACTGTCGCTCCTATTCTGATTGGTGGTTTCTGCCAAACAATGAGAAAGCACTTACAGAATTTGATTTTAATGTATTTCCGGCATTTTCCATGTCCTTAATTCCTGATGTTGCGCCGTTCTAGATTTTTTGGAAAGTGATTTTTTTTTTATGTTTTTTTTTTTTGAAGGTTGAGCTCTTTTTTTGATTTTAAACCTTATAAAAGTTTTTTTTTCTTAATCATACTCCATGCCTCACGGAGCCTGAGAGCCGAGATGGATTTTCTTATATATGTTTCCTCTCATGTTACGTTCTCGCTTCACTTCGCCTCTAGGCTTGTTTAGACAACTACAACTAGGTCTGTCTGTCGGGCTGGCGAGCGCTTGCAATGTTCGCCACATTTGCCGTACCCGCTGATTCATACATGCTCGGGAGTATTCAAAAGCGCACGTCCGCCCCAGAAGCCACAACACGCGCCCATTGCACGCCCCTTCATATGAGGTGCAAGCCGTAATAGTGGCGTAGCTGCGCCTAACATGCATCCTGCGTCCGGACAGGGATTTTGGATCGGTGATGGTGCCGTTTTCACCAGAAAAACGGCGCAACTCCCGATCATACATGTCGCCCTTAATGTTTTAGACTTTTCTTTATGTTCTTTACGTGTTTTTTCATTGTTCAATAAAACCAGTAAAGATGAGCTACATACCATACATGGAACAGCATATTTATTACTGCTGTCACGTTTTATTCAGTCTTTCAGTTCTGGATCTGACAGCCAATATCGCATGATTGCCTGCTGTACTATACTTTAGCTTATGTCTAAGGCGGCTTCTCACATTCAGCACTACATCCAGGCTTATTGCCTTCATCAGCTGAGTTGATTTTCAAAAAAATCGGCAAGCAAACAGTTGAACTTGATATAACACGTGCACACTACATGCTAATCTAGAATTTTCAAATATTTGCCAAAAACCCCCAAAACATTTACCAAAAACTCAGATTTGGCAAAATGTTGTCATAAAATAGCCAGAAACCCAAATGACACATAAAGAACCCATAGTAGGAAAAACCCAAACATGGTAACACTTTGCTTGAAAACTCCCATAAACTACCCTTCCACAGTGCTATGCATCATGGGAGAGTGACATAAGCACAGCAATGCATGCTGGGAACTTCTTATGTGACTGCCTGTTGGCGACCTCGTTCTGAAGTCGGTTCATTAGTGCTAGTCAAACCCATTTTTTTGTCCTTAAACAGGGATTTTTTTTTTACATTTAGGTTGTGCACTTTTAGTAACAAATTTTAACCCTTTATTGCACCTTGACATTCCTGTTCGTCATGATTCAGTGCCTGTTAATGCACCATGACCTTCAGGAACTTCATGAATGCTTTCTGTCACCCTGTGCAGGAGGACAGAGCCACATAGATCCTTGCTAATTGCTGTTTCTGATCAATCAACCCCTGCCTCTTATCACCTCTGTTCTGTGTGAGACACTGAAGAGATCAGATTACTGTGCTGGGTCATAGTGCCCTGTGCTGTGAGTGGCTGTCACAGCCTGAAATACTTCATTAAACCCCTACTGTCTAATCATATTCACTGCCCCTGTGATCTATTATATTAATAGTGATAAGTATATATATATATATATATATCTTTATATATATATATTTATATATATATATATATATTATTTATTGATATATATATAGATATATATATATATATATTTATATATATGGTGAGCTTTTATGACGCACGTGTTTTCAGGAAGAGACAGGGACGGATTCAGGTGTAAAAAATACAGGGCCTCCTGCATTTTATTAGCAGCAAACAGAAATTACAAGTGCAAGGCATGGCACAAACATAACAAAATCTACCTAACATAGACCAACTTACGGACAGCCTGTAAGTTTTCCTGCGGGTTTTCCAGCATGTTCCTTCCAGACTTAAAGGTAGTCAGAGGTTGTAAACTACCTTAGTCAGCTTACTGCTGACTTATATACTCCAGGGAAATCCGGAGTGGAATTCATGGGGAGTGAGCCCCACCATGCTTCTATGTCACTCCCAATTGAAAGGTCGACCCAGGAAATGGTCGGAGCCATATTAACATATTACACATGTTAAAACATATGTCGAAAGTCTAAACTGTTGTCACCTATTGAACTTTGGCCTTTCATTCCCCCAAGGCACCTTACCTTGGGGGCACGTGTTTGGACACCGAAAGGTGCATGCCAGGACCCTGGCCGGGATGTACACTCCATTGCACACCCTTCCTGCTGTTGCCACCTTACATATCCCCCCCCCCCTCTGCTCAGACCCATGGGGCGGAGCAACTTGTGCCCCGAAACTGTGTACTCTAGACAACGCATCTGCATTTGCTTGCTTGGACCCAGCGTGGTGTTCAACAAAGTATTTAAAGTCCTGAAGAGCCAGGAACCACCGGGTTACCCTCGCGTTCTTCCATTTGTTTTGGGCCATCCATTTCAACGGGGAGTGATCAGTGATCACCCTAAATTGCCTTCCAACTAGATAGTACCTCCAGCGGGACTCGATTGCCCATTTCAGAGCCAGACATTCCTCTCTACAATCATGCGCTTGAGTAGTTCTTTTCTGCCACCGGACAGCTTCTGACTGAGGTATCTGATGGGGTGCTCTCTTCCCCATTAACCCTTTGATGGACAGGACTGCACCTAAACCCACCTCTGTTGGCATCTGTCTGTACTTTGAATTTCCTTCTGAAATCAGGGGTAACCAGTACAGGTCTCTTACAGAGCACCTCCTTGAGTTTCAGAAAGGCTGTTCAGCCTCAGGGTTCCTACTTTACTATGGTGGATTTTGCTTCCCTGGTGAGGTCTGTGAGAGGGCAGCTCATTGTGGCAAGCCTCTGGCACAAACTCTGTGTAGTAGCCTGCAATGCAAGGAAGGGCTCTAACCAGTTTCTGGACACAGGTTGAGGCCAATTCTGAATGGCTTCGGCTTGTCTACTGAGGGTTTTATGAGTTGTAGCCGAGTAGCGGGCCTCCTCTAGCCCGTATCGCACATTTCTTGTGGATGGCTGTTAGCCAGCGGCCTCTATTGCTTCTAGAACCGCTTGAACCTTCACCAGATGGGACGCCCATCGGCACTATAGATCAACCAATCATCAGGTATGTTGTGGTGTGTGTGTGTGTGTGTGTGTGCTGCAGGATGATGTCCATTAGCCTCTGATTGTGCAGGGGACCCATGTAAACCTAAGACCAGTACTGGAAGTGTCCTTCTGGGGTGGAAATGCTGATTTCTCCTTGGCGATCTGTGTGGGGAACCTGCCAATTATCCCTTTGGTGAGGTCTAAGGTGGGTCATATACCTCGCTGGTCCCAGCTCTCGATCAGCTCGTCAGACCCTTGGCATGGGTAGGCATCGGTATTTGGAGACTTCATTCAACATTGCGGAAATCATTTACTCAAAACCGCAAGCTACCATCTGATTTAGGATAATCACGATGGGGCATCGGACACCACTTTGGGACTTCTTATTACCCTAGGGCTAGCATTTTTCCTCCACTTCTTCGGAAAATGCATGCCTCTGGGCTTGTGGCAACCGGTATGGTCTCAACCGCACCTTTTTGGCCGGGGCTACGGTGACAATGCATGTTTGATGGACATCTGTTCGGCCAGGCAGTTCAGAGATGACCCCTCGGTTTCTCTTGTTGGAACTCCCTGACCTCCTTGTCTCTGGACCTCTGACAAGGGACTCCGCGATTCGGACAGGGGGTAACTCCTTGTTGGGACCTCCCTGACTCCCCTTGCAGCCACCAGGCTTTCTACGGTCCTTCCAGGGTATGATGAGGTTAAATTTGGTAGATCTGGTAGGGTTTTCTTTTCCCTGGCTAGAATACCTTGGTAGTTCAACCTCACTCACCGGTCTCACAGATCTCATAGGGGCATTGCCATTTGGCTAGGAAACTTGCTTTCTCAGTTGGACAAGTACGAGCCCCCTGTCCCGGGCTGAAAAGACCTGACTATTGCGGTCATGTTGTAAACTGGGCCTGGGCTTCCTGGGCCATCGTTCTCCCTTACAATAGCCATAACTGCCGCGATCATGTCTTGAATGTCAGCTATATTGCTCTATGACCACTTCTGGTAAGGGGTTTACTCTTGTCCACAGGTTGCTCTGCTTGTCCAGGAAGGCCTCCGGGAATGTCTCCCATAATAGCAGCTCGAATGGAGAAAACCCTGTGGATGCCTGTAGGTACTTACCCGATGGCGAACATATGAGTAGGGCAACAGGTGGTCCCAATCCCTACCAATCACTTGTCCAAAAAACCAACCTTTCTTTTAACATCCCCTTTAAGGTTTATTAAGCGCTCGACCAGCCATCGGACTGGGATGGTAGACGGAAGTGCGTTAGGTGGGCAATTTTTAGCCAGGCGGCACAGCTCTTTGGTCACCTTGGACATATCGGGTTGCCCTGATCGGTCCAGGATTCCTTGGGATCCCGGTACTGTGAATAGCTGAAACAGCTCCCTAGCTATCCCTTTAGAGGAGGTGTTTCTGAGGGTAGTAGCCTCGGGGTAGGGGTGGCTAATCCAGTACGACTAGCAATATGCGGTATGCCCTCTAGCCGATTTAGGGAGGGTTGACGACCGACCAGATCCATGCCCGATTTGTCAAATTGTACTCTCTAAAATGGGAGAGAAACCACTGGATCCGAAAATGATGTATACGAGAGGTGTGGACCTGACACTCGGGCAGGACTGGACAGAACTCTTCCACTTCCTTGTTGATGGCCGGGCAATTAGAGTTCGTCCACCGCTCCCTAGTTTTCTCCGCCCCCAAGTGTCTCCTAACACATGGGAATGTGCCAGTTCTAAGACCATACAGGGACATGCGTCCGGGTACACCAACTGCTCCACCACCTTTGTTGGTGTCATTTTTCATCCAGGTTAAATAAATTATCCCGTACTGCGATGTGAGGGTTGACCACTCCTCCCCTGGTTCTGTGGTCTCCCGTCTCAATGTACCAATTACGATTTTCCATGGTTCCCAGGTTTGGGTCCCTCACTTGTTCACTGTGCCAAAATTCCCTCTCAAGACTGGCAAGGAGGAGAGTTCTAACTCAGAGGGGGTTTCCTCTGGGTCTCAGCCAGGACACGAAAAAGGGAAAGGCACAGGTTCAATATTATCATGGTTTGGACGCACACGTAATTTTCAGCAGGTACATCATCATACAATTTTCCGAGTTTTATTTTGCCACAGATCCCAAAACAGCGGATGTCACAGCCAATAACTGCGCAGTGGGGTATACCTGACAAGTCACAACGGACCACCTCATGGTTGTGTGACCCCACAGGCAGTCTCTATTGCCCAGTATAGCAGTGGGGTAGTCCCTGGTGTCCCACATGGATAAAAAAATACCCCTATCAGCGTGAGAGTAGTTGATCTGGGATCACCAGTCAGGCTTGCACAAGGGTCACTATGCTCCCCCGAGGTCCAGGAGGGGCCGTGGCCACCGAATGTCAGTTAACGGTTACAGGGGCACTCTCGTCGGTCCTTCCTGCAGCAACCCGAGTAGAATATACGGCGGGCAAACAGGAGGTACGCCTCCCAAACCAACATTCCATCGGGTTACCTCCCTCCTGGGCAAGTGCTGGCCACATGTCCCAGTCATTGCACCGCCAGCAGACTATGGGGTCCCAGGCCTTAGAAACATGGTTTATCCGCGTTTTGGGGTGGGTGGCCTTCCCCCCTTCCATTTACCGTAAACCACCCTTTTGGGAACAGGAGCTGTCTTACGAGGGTGGGAAGTCTGCGGATTCCATGGGGTTTAATTGGTAGCCTTGCAGGAACTCCTCAGTGGCGCTGTATCGCCTCCACCACCACGACCAGTTCGTCCTCGCTTTTGGGGTTCAGTGTACCCCATGCATCGCTGGAGCTTGATGGGAAGGGCCCGCACAAAAACGGTCACAGAACCCACTCGCTCGACCACGGGGCAGGGGTGTGTGAGTCTTCCGGCTGTTAGCAATTGTTGGTAAATGTGGAACAGGTCATTCATCTGTGACCTGGCGGGCTTGGTAGGATCAAACTCCCGGCTTGTTACTCTATGGGCCCGTACAGCCAGGGGTGACACCAGTAGGGCCAGGATCGCCCTCTCCGCAGTTTGGTGTAGTCCTTGGCATCTTGGACACGAGGTCGAAGTAGGCCTTTTGCGTTCGCCCGTCAGAAGGGGGCCAGGACATATGCCCACTGATCCACTGGCAGCTGCTCTCTCTCCGCTATCCGTTCAAAGGTCCCCAGGTAAGCCTCGATGTCGTCATCCGCGGACAGATTGCGCAGGACACTTTGCACCACCTGGCGGCTGTGAAATTAGACACTTGTTGGTACTTCTGGCCTCGAGAAGGCCTGTAGCTGTTGCTGCAGCGTCTGGTTTACTGCTGTGCTGTCTTTCACAGTGGCTTGGTGGTCTTGATTAGCAGGCGATTCAGTTCCGCTTGGCGCCCGGATGGTTACTCGTGCGGCTTTCTGCTGGCTCGCCGCTATCAGTGGAGGTTAGCTTTGGCTTGAATTAGCTGCTTCACCAACTCGTCCATTTTAACACGACTCCGCTGAACTGTGTGGTAGCTGCTTTCCCCAGGACATCGGGTTTTTTCTCTCCGTTCTAGAAGAGTACTGCCTCTATTTTGCCCATTGCATCACTCCACCAAGTGTGGCTTTAGCGGATCTGGGATCCTGGGACTAGAGATGGCGAATTTCTCAAAAATTCGGTTCGGCACTTCGCCGAATTTTCGACAAAATTCGTTCGGTCCGGAATTAGCTTCGGCACGAATCAAGTTAAAAAAACAGCTATTTCCTGGCTGCCAGAGCGCCTGCAGGGTGCTGTAGAACGTTGTGCCATGCTTAAATATGCAGAGGGAGCTCGTTTGGTCTTCATACATGTTGTGTTTTAGGTATGACACGCACATGACTGCCGCCTGCTCTTAGATTCGCTTCACTATAAATTCCCTGGGCACTTAAGAGGGCAAAACTGACAAAAAAACTCAAGCGTGGAATGTAGCCTGTATAAAGTTTCATGCTAGCGAAAGCTGGAAAAAGAAACAAGCTGAGAGCTCAGGTGGCAACATTAGTGATAGAGTGTGGAGGTGACGGCGGCAGCCACAGCAGCATGAGGTAAAGACAGTGGCACAATGACATTCTGGAAGTGGCAAAACAGTACCAGGCCGCAGAGTGGCACAATAAACCCCAGTGTGGAGGTCACGGTGGCAACAGAAATGAGGTCAGGCAATGGCACAATGACAAATTCGGGAGCTGGCAAAAAAGGAGTAGGCCAAAGAGTGGTAAAATTACACAGTGTGGAGGGCACGGCAGGAGCAACACCAGCAGCAAAAGGTCAGACAGAGGCACAATCACACAGATGTGAGGGCACGGCAGCAGCCCACGCAGCAGCAGGAGGGCAGACAGTGGCACAATGACATTCTGCAGGTGGCAAAACAGTATTAGGCCACAGTGTGGAGGGCACGGCAGCAGCCACGGCAGCAGCATGAGGTCAGACAGTGGCACAATGACACAGTGTGGAGGGCACGACAGGAGTCACAGCAGCAACATGAGGTCAGAGAGTGGCACAATAAACATTCTGCAGGTGGCAAAATATTTTAGGCCACAGAGTGGCACAATGATACAGAGCGGAGGTCACGGCGGCAGCAGCATGAGGTCAGGCAGTGGCACAATGACAGAGAGTGGAGGTGATGACAGGATCAACAGCATGAGGTCAGAGAGTGGCACAATGACATTCTGGAGGTGGCAAAACAGTACCAGGCCGCAGAGTGGCACAATGACACAGTGTGGATGTCACGGCAACAGCAACAGCAGCAGCAGCATGAGCACATAGAGTGGCACAATAAACAGAGTGTTGAGGGGGGTGGCAATCCCAGTCCCTGGTAAAGACGGTGGTAGGCAGATGGAGAAACTATCAGCAGATGTGGGGCAGCAGGCGGGTGGCGGCATAGAATAGTGGTGAGGCAGGTAGTTTGAACCCAGACTGACGCCTAAGGCATTGGTGTGTGGAACTCCGGGCACGGCCGCGCCTGATTCATCTTGACAAAGGTCAGTCGTTCAAAAATTTCCCGGGGACAAGCGGGTTCTTCCTTGGGGTAACGATGGCCCCCGCCGCACTGACCCCCCGCTCTGTGCCACACTACTGGCCGGGCAGGACAGCTTCTCCACTGCAAACTCGGCAAGTTGCGGCCACACATCCAGTTTGGCTGCCCAGTAGTCCAGCGGATCTTCTAATGGGGTGGCAGAGTGCTGTCCAAGTTTGGCCAAACCCTGTTGGTTCGGGAATGCTCATGTCCTGCTGCTGCTGCTGCTGGTGACTGCCCTCCTCACTAGGCGGGTGAAGGAAGCTGTCATTAGTGACTCCAGACTTAGGTTACTGCTGATGGAGCTGGTACTGCCCTACCCCCCCACCGTCCCCCAGCAGTCGCGGCAGTAGTCCCGTGAGCGCTGGGGAAACCCCCCCCCGGTCAGCCCTGTCAGCCGAGGGACGATGCCGCACAGAGGCCGCGGCCAACTCAATACGGAGGAATACCCAATAGTATTTGAGATTGACGCCCCTCTCAATAGCTGGGAAAAAGGCTCCATTTTGGCCCGTAGCGAGGGTCCAATAGGGTGGAGAGCCAGAAGTCATCCCTCTGCCGGATGTTTGACTATTCGGCTGTCACTAGCCGGGGCAAATAAGCATGCTGCGGGACATCTGCACAAGTGACTCCGAGGGGCTCCCTGCCTCCATTTCCACTGTATATGCCAGGTGTTTGGGGAGTCATCTGCCTCGTCTTCCTCATCTCCATCCACCTCCTCCAGCTGCTCCTGCTCCTCCTCTCTTGTCACCTGGGTAGAAAATCCACTCATTTCACCAGACAATGCTTCTGCCCCAATGTCCTCCTCCTCCTCCTCCTCCATTTCAGTCCCCACCGGACTAATGTGGCCACGAGATGTAGTCGCCACATCTCCAGTCCCCTGCCCAGACAGATTTTTCAGCATCTGTTCCAGGACATGAAAGGCAGTGGAATGACGTTATTCATCCCGTAGTCCTGGCGACTGACAAATAACGGGGCCCTCCCGAATGGCCTCAACAAACGGCAGGTGTCACGCATGAGCTGCCACTGGCTGACATCAAAGTTACACAGGGGGACTTCTGTCTGCCTGGATAAACAAAAAATCGTTAATGGCCTTTCTCTGTTCATACAGTCGGTCCAACATGTGCAGAATTCCAGCGGGTGGAAACATCGCATATCAGAGCGTGTTGGGGGAGGCCGTTCTGCCGCTGCAACTCGAGGAGGGTGTTCCTGGCTTGTACGAATGGATAAAGTGCATGCACAGTTTCCTGGCCATTTGCAGAATGTTCTGCAGAATCGGTTGGAAGACTTCAGGAACCTTTTTACAACCAGATTGAACACGTGCGCCATGCAGGGCGCAGGGCCCAATCCCTCCTCGGTGCAGGGGCGGACACCATGTTCCTCCCATTGTCCGTCACCATGGTTCCGATTTGCAGTTGGCGCGGAGAAACCCACACATCAAATTCTTGCTGCATGACGCGGAGCAGTTCCCCCCCTGTGTGACCTTCGTTCGCCGAGGCAAGCTAGGTGTAGAACTGCGTGGCACCGCTGTGCCCTACAAAAGTGGGGTATGATGGAGCAGTACTTGTGGAGGCTGAGATGGTGTGGTGGTGGAGGAGGAGGAGGCGGACATTGGCGCAGGAGCAGAGTTTGACAACGTGGAGGAAAGCGGCGTCCCTGTCCAAGTTGTTGGTGTGCCTGGGCGGAAGCACTTTCACCCAGTGGGCCGTAAAGGACATGTATTTGGCCCTGACCGTAGTTACAGCTCCAGACGTCCGCGCGCCGTGTACCTTGGAAAAAAACCGATAAGCTCAAGGACTGACCACTTTCGTTCTACATATTTATGAAGTGCTGGTATTTGCCTTTTTGGAAAAGAAATTACGGCTTGGAACTCTCCATCTCGGCTGGGCCCACAAGCCATTAGTTCTCTGAATGGTGCAGAGTCCCATTTGGAAGGGGGGACTGCAGTCCCAACAACTTGGACAGGAGCACGGTCAGCTGCTGCACCTTAGGATGGTTGGACGCATACTGTTGTCTCTTTACAATCGCCTCTCTGAACGACTGCGGGCGCCTGAGTAGCGGAGGAGCAGGAGCATCTGGACCGGGAGAGGATGTCAAAGAGAAACAGCTGCCTTCTGCAGAGGTGGTGGAGCCTTGACTGCTGAAATGGCATGCGTGCCACTGGCCGCTGCTGCTGCTGCAGCGGCAGGATGGACCACCACATCTGAGCCACGTTTCTCCAGGCCACCGGATGGTGACGCTGCAAAGTGTTACGCAGGGCCGTGTTGCCAAGTTTAGCTCCCTGGCCACGCTTCACTTTCTACCAACTGATTCTACATATACCCATATTCGGCTCCTCCGGTGTCTTAGCAAAGAACTGCCACACCGCCAGTAGCTGATTTTACCGCCAACGCGCCCCACTGAGTGACTACTGCCGCCGCTGCCTCGCTGAGCCCCTGTGCCGCTACTGTCTTGGACCTGCGAAGCGGGTTTTCTACCCCGTGGCCGCTTGGCTCCCGACCTCACACTGCTGCTACCCTGCTGACTCACGGCCACACAACCCACTTGCTGGCTGCGCCGCTGCCTGACGCGCAAGCTGACGCCCCCTTCTCCTGACGATGATGAAGCCCTTGCTTCACCGGCCCCCCCAAGCGCGGTCGGCTACACCATCATCTATTGGAGTTTCAGCGTCACTACTGTCCTCCTCCCCGGTCTAGGTAAGCCGAGGCTGACCTCTCCCCACATGCCCTCCCCTGCCACTCTCCAAAATCTATACTTTGCCGCCTACTGCAAGAAGCTGGGGATATTGGCCCCCTTTCTTCGCTGCCAAGTAGCTGCTGACTGCCCTCCTCAAATTGTTCATCCTCGCTATATAGTGGCGCTGAGCCCAGACCACATAGTAGATCCCCGGCTGAGGGAACTGGATGGGACAGAGGCGGGCTGAGGACAGGTGAGGGCCCCCTGACCCGCTCCCGGGCCATGCCAACTAAGTGTTGTGTCTGAGGTTTTCCCCCCGACACTTGGTGGGGTTGTCAGATGTCATCTGGGAGGAAGAGGAATGAAACCCAGTCAACCAATCAAGAACCCTTGGGTTGCTGAACAACAACGGCCGCTAGATGAAAAGCGGCAGTTGTGGCCTCACCGAGTGACCCCTGCTGCGACGTTTCCCTTGCTGTGCTGCGACCTGGGACCGTTTCAGAAATGTTTGTGCCACTGCCACTCGCAGTTTCAGAGCCTGCCACCTCTCTGTCTGACATACTGTTTGTTCTAAAATGTACAGACACTGTTTGATGAAGCTATCTGTATATGATATATATACACCCTGTTTTTGACTCCAAATGAACCCAGTAACAAGCTTGGGTAACCCTTGGATATAAATTGCGCTCCACAAATGGCCAGGAAAAAATTTACTTGTATGTGTCGTTTACAAGCACTGTGTGTTTTACTAAATGTAAAACACAAACAGGCTTAATTAACCTTCGCTTGTGAATTATGCTACAAGAAAAATGTATATATTTCGGTGTTGAAAAAGACGGTTTATTTTTTTCAGCAAAGCAGCAAAACAACGCTTAATTAACCCTGGATGTAAATTGCGCAATAGAATTGAGCCACCACAAACTAGTAGCTTTGTAGCGTGTTTTCTATGGTGTATTTTCTACGCCACACAACAAGAGATAAAATTTTAATTAAACATTTCTTGTTAATTAGGCTACCCAAAAAAAAAAATATATATTTGGCGTTGAAAAAGACAGTTTATTTTTGTCAGCACAGCAGCAAAACAACGCTTAATTAACCCCTGGGTGTAAATTGCGCAATAGAATTGAGCCACCACAAACTAGTAGCTTTGTAGCGTGTTACAATGGTGTATTTTCTACGCCACACAACAAGAGATAAAATTTTTAATTAACCTTTGCTTGTGAATTAGGCTACCCTAAAAAAAATATATATATTTGGCGTTGAAAAAGACGGTTTATTTTTGTCAGCACACCAGCAAAAAAAGCGCTTAATTAACCCCTGGGTGTAAATTGCGCAATAGAATTGAGCCACCACAAACTATAGCTTTGTAGCGTGTTACAATGGTGTATTTTCTACGGCACACAACAAGAGATAAAATTGTAATTAACCTTTTCTTGTGAATTAGGCTACCAAAAAAAAATATATATTTGGCGTTGAAAAAAGACGGTTTATTTTTGTCAGCACACCAGCAAAACAACGCTTAATTAACCCCTGGATGTAAATTGCGCAATAGAATTGAGCCACCACAAACTATTAGCTTTGTAGCTGTTACAATGGCGTATTTTCTACGCCACACACCAAGAGATAAAATTGTAATTAACCTTTGCTTGTGAATTAGGCTACCAAAAAATATATATATTTGGCGTTGAAAAAGACGGTTTATTTTTGTCAGCACACCAGCAAAACAACGCTTAATTAACCCCTGGATGTAAATTGCGCAATAGAATTGAGCAGCCAAAAATGAAGTGGTATTTGTATTGTAAAAACGCTGTTTCTTTAAATGAATACAACAGGAAACGGGTTAGATTCCCACTTGGAATTGAATGTATATGCAGCTGCAGTGGACGCACACTGGATTTTAGATCCAATACCCAAAAAATCAGAAATAGAACATTCAGAGAAAAAGTCTCTGAGACAAGCTGAGACACCCACAAAAATCGCTGTATAAAAATCAGTTCTTTAGAAAGCGCTATCACCCGCAGCAGCACCTTCCCTGTCAGTACAGTGAGAGGGAGTGTGAGCTCCCAGCGGCGCGCTCGTCTTATATAGTGCGGTGAGTCACAGAATCCCGCCGGTCTCTGATTGGCTTCATCTCTGCACATGTCATGCAGGCTATGCCCTTCCCTTTCCCCCCAGAGTGCTTTGCCCCATGTAACGCCATGTGCTCGCAGCCCTTTTATCAATGGAAAAGCACACTTCGTTCCCGTGAATAACCCAAAGGTTCGACTTCGTTACGAAACGAAGTTTTCCTGAAATTCTAAACGAATTCCACTTCGTTAGAATCGATTCACCCATCTCTAATCGTGACTCACGTGTTTTCAGGAAGAGACAGAGATGGATTCCAGGTGTAAAACTACATTGCCTCTGTATTTTATTAGCAGCAAACAGAAATACAAGTGCAAGGCATGCACAAACATAAACAAAACAAATGCCTGCCCGTCTGGGCTCTAAATAACATAGACCAACTTATTGACAGACTGTAAGTTTTCCCTGCTGGTTTTTCAGCATGTCTCCACCCAAGACTTAAAGGTAGTCAGGGGTTGTAACCACCTTAGTCAGCTTACCTGCTGACTTATATACTCCAGGGAAATCCCGGAGTGGAACCATGGGGAGTGAGCACCCACCCTGCTCTATGCTCACTCCCAATGAAAGGCCGACCCAGGAAATGGCTGGAAGCCATACTAACATATTACACATGTTAAACATATGTCGACAGTCTAAACTGTCGACACCTATTGAACTTTGGCCTTTAATTCCACCAAGGCTCCTTACCTTGGGGTCATGTGTCTGGTCACCGAAAGGTGCATGCCAGGACCCTGGCCGGGATGTACACTCCATTGTACCCTTCCTGCTGTTGCCACCTTACTATATATATATATATATATATATATATATATATATATATATATATATACTTTTTAAATGTTGTTTTGACTACCTTGAGGGGCATAGTTTCTAAAATGGAGTCATTTATGGGGGTTTCTAACATACAAGCCCCTCAAAACCACGTCAGGTGGCCTGGTTCCAAAAAAATCAGTTCTGCAAATTTTCTTGAAAATTTTAAAATTTGCTATTAAATTTCAAAGCCCCCAAATGTCTTAAAAAATGAAAGGATGTTTAAAAAAATGATGCGAACATAAAGTAGACATATTTTGTTTGGTTTAACAATGTGTCTTGCACAAAGAAATTTTTAAACTTTGAAAATATCAAATTTTTCCAAATTTTCACAACATTTTGATATTTTTCAGACATAAACAAAAATGTTATCGACCAAAATTAATTGTTAACTTAAAGCACAATGTGTCACGAGAAAACAGTCTCTGAATCACATGGATAGGTAAAAGTATTGAAAAGCTATTCACAGATAAAGTGGCACATGTCAGAAAAAAAAAGGGCATGGTCCTTAAGTCCAAAACAGGCTTAGACCTTAAAGGGTTAATAAACGCTTATTTTTACATTTGCTTTTGAGAGCAAATGTGAAAATTTTAGTGATAGGCACTCTTTAAGGTCTTACTAATAACATTTCTTTAATGACCAATAGAGGCAACAAGCTTCAGCTTTATTTCTGCCAATGTGCATGTTTACCTTGTTCTGAACTGATCCACAATTTTGCTTACTGGGGCAGAAATTGTGATTAGCTGTGGATAGTACCATTAATCAATGTCAACATGCAGCAGAAGGACAAGCACAGAAATACAAAGGTGGAAGAAAGAGAGGGAGAAAATTTCCCAATTGAGTCAGGTCTCCTGTGCACAAAGAAACAAGCATAGTAAAATATTAATACGCATTTTTTCAGAATAAAATATGGACTTTCTGTGTAAAGTTTGTAAACACTAGAGTCTGAATGACAAGTCTGTAATACAGCAAGAGAAGCTTACAGGAAAAGAGAACAAGAAGTCAAGCCATGTGGGATTATACCTGTGTAGACCTGACAGCCAGAGCAAGATAATTACGATTATAATTTAATTTTAACACAACCTCATAAGGACACACTAATTCCTATTCATTGCATTTATCTTTTTCTTGTTTTTATCTTCTTTACTTGCAAAATCGGAAAATGGAGTACTTTGAACTTTTAATATTTTTATATATTTTTATAATTTTTTATCAATTTCTTTTACTATGTCTTGTCCTCTAAGGGTACTTGACTATTATGAGCGCCATTGCTTGTACACTATTTTGCGTTACTCTTATCGTGCAGAATAGCATTCAGTCATGGCTCTCCTATCACATCCTACCTCGTGCAGAGAGCAGCAGCAGCATTAAGATGGACGGCCTCCAGGCCGGCTTATATTGTCATAATAGCTGATCAAAATAACTTGATTTCCTCAAAAGGGCCAGATCAGGAGGCAGAATGGGTTATCAGCCTCCTAGATAATATCCGAGATGCCACGGCATCCAAGTAGTTACAGTTTCAGTTACAGCTGGAATTGCAGTTAGTTGCAGATGAAGAAAGGTGCAGGCTGTAACTATTAGCCATACATCCATATAAAAATCATGCCATAAATGTATGTTGTCAGTAAGGGGTTAATATCATATTTACAAACTTTTGAAAATGACCTTCAGGAAGATGCAGAACTGCATCCCTTTTTGCCCAAGCCATCCCCACTACACACAACTGTGGCAGCATGAGGCATCACCTAGCTTTACTGGATGTTGGGTAGCTTATTCAGCATCCATTAAAGCTGGAAGATGTCGCCAAACTGTTATTGAATTTAAACTATTATACTGCTATGAATAATGCCAACATATACTCGTATATGTAAGCAATTACAGTGCAGTTACATCCAGTAACTCACAATGACATCTTCTCTGATTGGAGTCGTTATTTTTCTCTTTTCTTCTCCATCTGGACCAGACTACATGACGACTTCTCCCAGCTCGGACTCATCTCTGCAGAATTTATGACACAGGTATCTTAGAATTCTTATTTTTTCAGCACCTCTCGCCCTGTGCCTACCTTTGTACTAACTCCTCATGGGATGATAGGCGGAGGTGGTGGTGGGGGGCTATGAGCACATTGGTAGGTATGGGGGTGTTTACGGAGTGATAGGTGGTTGAATTTTGTGTTAACACTAGGCCAGATAACACAATGGCAGGAGATGGGAGTACAGGGCACAACATTGAGGTATGATCACCTTTGGAGGGAGGGCTTAGGACCAACTGTGGGCAATGGGTGGCACCCAGCTTTCCTGGACATTTTATGACCTATTCAGTGTACAGGAAAACTTGGTAATTCAACATCCAACATGCTATTCAGCCTGCAGGAATTTTTTTATGGATAATAGGGCATCACCCAGCTTTCCTGGACATTGGCTATTTTATTCAGGATTCATGAAAGTTGGATGACATTCCAAACCCCACAGGTGGCACACAGTTTTCCTATCTTAGAAAAATTGAATACTACCTGTGGGGGATGGAGAGTCACACAACTTTCCTGAATGCTGGATAGCCCCATCACCAACATGTGGCAAGCAGCTTTTCTAAGATAGGAAAACTGTGTTCCTGTGTCTCCTCTCCACTCCAACCTCCCCACCACTAATCTAAAACCCCCTCCCCTCCACCTCTATTCCCTTCCCCTTTCAAAACCTTTCAATGTGCTGGAGACAGGGGGAGCACCCCCTGTCCTTTCCTTTCTCGTGATAGATTGCGGCAGTTAAGGTGTTAAACGTCGCTTCCTCCATGGCTCCCCCAGACTAAACTCTAGTCGGGGCAGATGCTGCAGGATGTCAGCTGTAATGTACAGCTGACATACCGCAGCAATCGTGCAAACTCTGTTTTAGAGTTCTCACGATCTTCTGCACGTAAACTTACAGTGGGGGAAAAAAAGTATTTTGTCAGCCACCAATTGTGTAAGTTCTCTCACTTAAAAAGATGAGAGAGGCCTGTAATTGACATCATAGGTAGACCTCAACTATGAGAGACAAAATGAAAAATCAAATCTTTTGAAAATCACATTGTCTGAATTATGGTTGAAAATAAGTATTTGGTCACCTACAAACAAAGCAAGATTCCTGGCTCTCACAGACCTGTAACTTCTTCTTTAAGAGTCTCCTCTGCCCTCCACTCATTACCTGTAGTAATGGTACCTGTTTGACTTTGTTATCAGTATAAAAGATACGTGTCCACAACCTCAATCATTCACACTCCAAACTCCACTATGGTGAAGACCAAAGAGCTGATGAAGGACACCAGAAACAAAATTATCGCCCTGCACCAGGATGGGAATACTAAATCTGCAATAGGCAAGCATCTTAGTGTGAAGAAATCAACTGTGGGAGCAAGAAAATGGAAGACATACAAGACCACTGACAATCTCACTCCATCTGGGGCTCCACGCAAGATCCCACCCCGTCGGGTCGAAATAATCACCAGAGCGGTGAGCAAAAATCCCAGAGCCACACGGGGGGACCTAGTGAATGACCTGCAGCTGGGACCAACGTTACAAAGGCTGCCATCAGTAACACATTACACCACCAGGGGCTCAGATCCTGCATTTCCAGATATGTCCCCCTGCTTAAGCCAGTACATGTCCGTCCCATCTGAAGTTTGCTAGAGAGCATTTGGATGATCCAAAAGAGTATTGAGAGAATGTCATATGGTCAGATGAAACTAAAATAGAACTGTCTGGTAGAAACACAACTTGTCATGTTTGGAGGAGAGAGAATGCTGAGTTGCATCCAAAGAACACCATACCTACTGTGAAGCATGTGGGTGGCAACATCATGCTTTTGGGCTGTTTCTCTGGAAAGGGACCAGGACTAGTGTTGATCGAACCATTCTAGAAAAGTTAAGTTCTTGTAGAACTTCTCGAATTTTTAGAACTTGAACCGAACATTTTACTGGTCGTTCGAGTAAGGGCTTGTTCACACGGCGTTTTTGTGATCCGTTTTATGGATCCGTTTTACGGATCCGCAAAACGGATCTAACAATTGTCAGTGTGATTAACATTGAGTTGAATGGCAAAAGACAATCGCTGTTCCCACGGGAGATCGGCGATGCGCTTTTGAGAGCTCTCCTGCACTGTGCTTTTTGCATCCGCTTTAAGAATTGACATGTCAATTCTTATTGCGTTTTACGCAAGTGGAAGCCCATAGGAGATAATAGAGTCCGCTTTTGCCACCTGTCCAAAAGCGCTCCACACTCCGGGTACGTATCAGCTGCGCTTTGCATCCTGAAAGCGGATGCGAAAAGCGCACTGGGAGGCTGGACGTGGATCGCTGGAGAGGTGTGCTCCGGCAGCGGGAGCGCAGGTGAGCAGCGGCAGCGGGAGCGCAGGTGAGCGGCGGCAGCGAGAGCGGAGGTGAGCGGCGGCAGCGGAGGTGAGCGGCGGCAGCGGAGTGTGGGAGCGGTGACAGTGGAGGTGCGGGAGATTTGAAATGGTGGAGGACCTGGGGCTGACATATATGTATGGAGGAGCTGGGGCTGACATATATGAATGGAGGAGCTGGGGCTGACATATATGAATGGAGGGGAGGGAGAGAGAGAGAAAGAGAGAGAGAGAGAGAAGAGAAAGAGAGAGAGAGATAGAGAGAGAATGAATGAATGAATGTAGGGCTCTCAATATCTGCTAAAATCACATGACCATGTTATATATTTCACTGTATTACCTTGTGAACGCCAATTTCAGCTCACTCCCTGTACTGTACAGACTGCTCTTAGTTAGTTAGATAGCATTTTTCGCTCTATAGACATCAATAGTTAGAAAGTTCGGTATTGCTGGTTGCATCTTTTCCACACCCAGAAGCTGTTATTTGGTGACATTTGCAGACTCACATAATGCCTAACTCTCATATACATGGATATATTATACAGAGAAATTGTATAAAAAGTAATCAAAAAGTCATATGTACCACACAATTGTGCAAATAGAAGCTGAAAGTTGTCCTGCAAAAAACAATTCCTCATACAGCTGTCAATAGAAAAATAGAAACCCTTTTAGCCCTTAGAATGTATGACACAAAAACAAATTATTTGTAAAAAAAGTGATGTTATTTGGCAAATGCTGTAAAACATAACTTAACTTCTTCTTGATGCAGACATTTTTTTCTTCCCCTTATAAAAAGCCATAACTTTTTAAGACATAACATTTTTTTTTTGTAGAACAAGATGTACTTGATAATGATACCAGTGACCATGCCATACAATGAACAAACAAAAAAATTAGTGTAGGGTTGAAAGTAGACTTTTTATTTTTTGTTTAGGGGATTCAATTATATAGAGTTTACAATGTTGTATAAATTGCATATGATTCTGGCAATACCAAATTTCCAAATTTAGGAAGGGCTGCTGTACCCCTTTCCATCATGCACATGACTCCCATGCAACGTAATCAAGGGATGCTGTTTAGTTGCCATGGCAGCCAGAAGCATAATGGAGGCCTTTGTAACTGCCATGAACAGTAGGATATAATAGGAGATAAATGAAAGGACTATATAGGGCACTATATCAGTACTGCAGAATAAGGTATAAGCAGTCAAGCAATCTTATGTTCATGTCCCCTAGAAGGACTAGAAATGACAGCAAAAAATAATAAAAAAGTTTGTAAAAATAAAAAAAAAATACTAACAATATAAAAAAACGTTCCCCTTTATCACATAAAAAAACGCTTAGCAGACATCATTAGTATGACTGCCATGTACATAGTGAACGCCATTAAAAAAAGATCAACAGAATTGTGACTTTTTGGTCATCCTGTCTCTCGGAAAAAAATAAAATAATTTGGCCGTAACAGAACTCTACCGGAGAAAAAATTAAAATTTTATCGGTCTCAGTAAATGGTGAGGCAAAGACATTTTTTAAAGAAAGTTTAAATGTCTTAAAACTAGTAAAACATAACAAAAACTATGTAAATATGGTATCGTATTGAACTTCAGAATAATAGAATAAAGTAAATATAACATGTAATTTATTTTACTTGATGAACTCTAAAAAAAAAACCACATTGCACAATTATGTTTTTTTTCTCATTTCCACCCCACAAAGAATTTTTTTGTCTGGCTCTCCAATACATTTTTTGCTGCATTTAACTGTGCCATGAAAAATAAAACTCATCCTGCAAATAACGAGCCATAATATAGCTATGTTGACAGAAAAATAAAACAGTTAATGCTCTTTGAATGTGGGGAGGAAAAAAAACAAAAAAAAAAAAAAATTCAAAAGGGTTTAGACACTAAGGGCGACATGTATGATTGTATGATCTTTAGCGCAGTCAGGCCAGTTCTAAATAGCTTTTAAAACAGTTTGAAAGCATGTATGGGATTTTTTATGTTTTAAAAGTTCATACATTTTAGCAACAAATTTGGGCTCAGGGAGACCACTTTAAATTGGTTTTGGCTTTTTCTGACAGTTATGTGCCCCCCTTTTTGGGATTCCAAAATTCATAAATATGCCTTTAACCCTAGGAATGTTTTGGGGGGGTTGACTGTTCTTCATCCATAGAACAAAGGGTACGACACTTTTTGGCGCAAAGTTTCCCCAGAATATTTGGGGTTAGTCCCCTTTTATTTCCTTGGGTTTCCCTAAAGGGGTTAAAAAAAAAAGTTAAAAATAATTTTTTAAGTTTGTGGTGTGTACATTTTCTTTTCCCAAAAACTTTTTTGATTTTTTTCCCTCGGACCTGAAATGAAGCTTGTTTTTGTTGCTTGTATTGGTAACATTTTGGCAGGATACATGCCACTGTTTTATATCTTTAAGTTTGAAATGACAAAAGAAACACAATTGTGATGTTTTTTTCTTCCAGTGTTCACTGTACGGCATTAGTAATATATTTTTAGCAGTTGAAACTTTTAGGGGCCCTGGTTTACACGGGGGTTATTCCCCCACGGTTTTTTGGCCGTTTTTGGCGCACCCAAAACCCCGTGAATAAGGGGGGGGAACCCGGGGGCCGGGGCCGGGGGCCCCCCCAAAAGGGAAAAAGCATTGTTTTTCGGCGCGTTTCCCGCCGGGAAAATAATGGCATGTCACTTTCTCCCCCCCGGCGGATTCGCCGGCCAGGGGGGGAGCGACGGATTCCCCTGTTTCAATGAGAGGGAGTGGATTACCGTAATTGCTTTCCCCGGATTGGGCGAATTTCTGAAGGGCCCAAAACCGCGCGCGTACGGGCCAAAACGCGGCAGAATAAGCCGTGTGAACGAGGCCTTATAGACTTGGTGATACCAATTGTTTGTTTAACTTTTTGTTTTTTCATTTAAAAAATGGCAAAGGCAGGTTGTTTTAAACTTTTATTTTGTTTTTTATATTTTATTTTATTTTTACTTGATTGCTTGAACACTGATCTGCAGAACAGCAACATTGCAGAATAGAATTCTAATTTGCCCCTCCCACCCCCCTTTTATACTCAGCCTATGGCAGAGGAGTATAGATGTATAAGAGTTACAAGATTGCAGCCATGGGCACTTTTTATAGAAGGCTGCCATAACAACTAGTCAGTAACCCATAGGAGGAGAGGCATTTGAAAGGAAGATCTGTTGCTGCTCAGTGTGTTCTGTGATCTTCAATTGAAAAATAATAGTTTTTTACCACTTTTTTGGCCAGCATACCTCTGATAGGAGTTGAAATTGTTCCTGTGTTTCCAGTTCTATTGCAATCACTGCGGCGGATGGCGGGGGGCAGTAGGAGGAGAGGCATTTGAAAGGAAGATAGTTTGCAGCTCAATGTGTTCTGTGATCTTCAATTGAAAAAGCATTGTTTTTTACCACTTTTTTGGCCAGCAGACCTCTGATAGGAGTTGAAATTGTCCCTGTGTTTTCAGTTCTATTGCAATCAATGCGTGTCAGTGTTCCCAAAAACCGGCATAACTTATCCCTATAACTTTTAAATAGTTTTATTGAAGTCCACGCGTCTGTTTGGCGCAAAGAGCTCAGTTGTATGCATATTGTGTTATACATATTTGATAGTAAATTACGGCTGTAGTCAGTGGTGCGAAGGCTGCCATATAATCCATAATAAACATTTAAATACCCCTTATTGCAGTCCGTGCGCCTTTTTTGCCGCAAAGACTCATTGTAACGCATATTTTGTTATACATATTTAATAGTAAATTACGCCTGTAGTCAGTGGTGCGAAGGCTGCCATATTAATCCATGTAGCATTTAAATTCTCTTATTGCAGTTCGTGCGTCTGTGTGCCGCAAAGAGCTGAGTTTTACGCATATTGTGTTATACATATTTGATAGTAAAATCCGCCTGTAGTCAGTGGTGCGAAGGCTGCCATATTAATCCATATAACATTTAAATACTCTTATTGCAGTCCGTGCGTATGTTTGCCGCAAAGAGCTCAGTTGTACGCATATTGTGTTATACATTTTTTATAGTAAATTACGCCTGTAGTCAGTGGTACGAAGGCTGCCATATTAATCCATATAACTTTTTAATACTTCTATTTCACTCAGTGCTTCTCAGTTTGGCGCTAATCGTGCATTTGTACGATAGTTTGTTGAAAACTATCAATTACTAGTCCTACTGGGCAGTAGTAAATCTCAGGGACTGAAGGAAGAACACTGTTGAATTTGTGTTACGGTTCTTCCACCGGACCGCATTTCACAGATATTTGATAGAAACAATTCGGTTTCTAATCATAGTTGGCTGTTGGAAATTAGAGGGATGTAAGAATAGCTGGGATTTGCCATCTTTTTAATAAGAGACTGTCAAAACTCTTCCATACCTTTTAAATTTTTATATTTCTGAACAGGGAGGGAACTTCAGGTGGTATGCGAGAAAGAGGGGGGGTTAAAAAGGGGTAGAGGTATGAAAAAAAGGTTTTCCCTTTCCCAGTGCTGGCACAGTGTTTGAGCGTTTTTTTATCGACAAATTTTGAAATCGGCAAGGTTTTTTTAAGGTGACCCGAAATTTCCAGATCATGCGTTTTTAAAAAGGGTTTAAAAACCCGGGTGCTTTCATCTATTAAGATCGCGCCTTTTTGGGCTCTTCCTGAAAATTTTGGGGGCCCAGAAAAAATAAATTTTAACAGAATAGACGGGGGTAAATATGTGTTTTCAAACTTCATGACGGGGATTGAAAGGGTTTGCGATTGGGCGGGAAAAATCACATGACCTCGTTTTACAAAAGAAAAACCCCTTTTCCCTGTTTCCCAGTCTAAGGGGCCCCTCTCACCGTCTCATGGGGGGATAGGACCTGCGTTTTTCCTTTTGGCCAAACAGCCACGAAATTAGTCTATTTCTCACGGGAGAAACCTCTACTATTACTGGCCCTTTCCCCAATTTAGTTAGAAAAGGGTTTTTAACTTTTTTATTTATTAGCTAAGAAAATTTTAAAGCAGAATCTACCACTGAAAATTCACGGGGGGTGGGAGCGGGGGGGGGGGGGCCCCGTGGCGAACACAGACAACCTATCTATAAAAAAACCACGGGATAAAGTTCCCCAAGACTTAGGGGAAAGACATTGTAGGGAAAATCTTTTTTATTAACAGTTTCCCAATTGGAAATTTTTCCGGGATATTGGGCAGCCTGAACTTATTTTGGGAAAAAACATAATTTCAGAACTGCAGGTCTTTTTTGTTAGTTTGAAAAATTTCCAAATTTTTAATTACAGTATACATTTCAGATGGGGGTTCAATTTTACCCATTACACCTGTAAACTGTTGATATATCCACCTTTTGCCCCTTAAATTAAAAACCCACAATCTTGTAGTCAGCCGGGTTTTTTTTGTTCCCAAAAAATCCCGTGTACCCGTAGGGAAAAACATCACATTTAAACGTTTTTTTTTGGTTTTTTGGGCGCACCCAGCACTTTTTCTTTGACGCAGCATCTACGTAAATTTTAAAAAAACACCAATTCTATATCACCACAGGGGGAAATTGAAAGGGGGAAAAAAAATACATTTATTATATAAAAAACATAACGGGGTTTACGGGGTTTTTTTGATTTTTGCGCCCCCCAGCCCTGTTTTTTTACGCAGCATCTCCGAAAATCTTAAAAACAGCAATTCAAAATTTTCACCACGGGTTAAATGAAAGGTGGAAAAAATACAGTTTTTTTTATAAAAAAATAAAAGTTACGTGTTTTTTTAAATTTTTTGGGGCACCCAGCACTGTTCATTAAATGCACCCTCTACGTAAATCTTAAAAAAAAATTCTAATTCACCACAGGTAAATTGAAAAGGTGCAAAAAATAAAATTTTATTATATCAAAACATAACATTTTTACGTTTTTTTTTATTTTTTTGCGCACCCTTTAACGGGTTCTTTAAACGCAAAATTTTACGTAAATCTAAAACAGAATTCCAAATTTAAAACCCCCGGTTGAATTAAAAAGGTGAAAAAAAAATACCTTTTAATTATATCAAAAAAATAAAAAGTTCCGTTTTTTTTTGACTTTTGCGCACCCAGAAACTTTCTTTTGACCCAGCATCAAACGTAAATCTTAAAACGGGCAATTCTATTTTAAACCACAGGTAAAAATAAAAAGATGAAAAAAAATACAGTTTTTTAAATATCAAAACAAAACCAGTTACGTTTTTTTGATTTTTTCCATTTCAGCATTTGTTCTTTTGCCAAGCATCAACGTAAATTTTAAAAACCCAGCAATTCTATATTCACCCAAAAGGGGGAATTAAAGGTGCAAAAAAACAGTTTATTATATCAAAACATAACAGAAAACGTTTTTTTTTTATTTTTTTTTTTTTTTTGGTTTTTTTTTTTTTTTTTTTTTTTTTTTTTTTTTTTTGGGGGGGGGGGCCCACCCAGCACTGTTAAATTAAACGCAGAAATCTACGAAAATCTAAAAACAATTCTATATTCACCCAACGGGTGAATTAAAAGGGTTTGCAAAAAAAAACAGTTTATTAAAATAAAAAACATAATATTTAACGTTTTTTTGACTTTTCCCGCACCCAGCACTTTTCATTGAGCAGCATCTACGTAAATTTTAAAAACCCAAAATTTTTATATTCCCCCAAACAGGAATTGAAAGGTGAAAAAAAATACCTTTTAAATTATATCAAAACATAACAGTTACGTTTTTTTTGATTTTTTGCGCACACATCACTTTTCATTGACGCACATTTTCTAAATTTTAAAAACCCGCAATTCTATATTCACCACAGGTAAATTTAAAAAGGGTTGCAAAAAATCCCGTTTTTTATATCAAAACATAACATTAGGGTTTTTTTTTGATTTTTTGCGCACCCATCACTTTTCCTTGGGACGAAAGCATTTTACGAAAATCTTAAAACAGAAATTTCTAAATTCCCCACGGGTTAATTTAAAAGGGGTGCAAAAAATACAGTTTATTATATAAAAAACATAACATTACGTGTTTTTTGATTTTTGCGCACCCCCAACTTTTTTCATTACGCACACCTACGTAAATCTTAAAACGAAATTTCCCTATTTTTCCACCACAGGTGAATTAAAAAGGTGAAAAAAAAACATTTTAAAAATATAAAAAACCATAACAGTTAGGGTTTTTTTTTGACTTTTGCGCACTAAAGGCACTGTTCTTTAAACGCAGCATCTACTAAATCTTAAAACGCAATTCAAAATTCACCACAGGTAAAAATTAAAGGTGAAAAAAATATTTTTTAAATTATATCAAAACATAAAGTTACGTTTTTTTTTTGACTTTTCCCAAACCCACACTGTTCATTGACGCAGAAATCTACGTAAATCTTAAAACGCAATTCTAATTCACCACGGGTAAATTTGGGAAAGGTCCCAAAAAAATACCGTTTATTATATAAAAACATAACATTTACGTGTTTTTTGACTTTTGGGGCACCCATCCCCTGTTCATTAAACCACATCTACGAAAAACTTAAAACAGAAATTTCCTATATTCACCACAGGGAAATTTGAAAGGTGAAAAAAATTTACCGTTTAATATAAAAACAAAACATTTTACGTGTTTTTTGACTTTTGCGCCCCCCACACTTTTTCTTTGGGACCAGCACTACGTAAATTTTAAAACAGAAATTTCTATATTACCACAGGTAAATTAAAAGGGAAAAAAAAAAAACAGTTTTTTTTTTTTTTTGTTTTTTTTTATTTTTTTTTTTTTTTTTTTTTTTTTTTCAAAAAAAAACATAAAAAGTTCCCGTGTTTTTTGATTTTTGGCGCACCCAGAAACTGTTCATTGACGCAGCATCTACGTAAATTTTAAAAACAGAAAATTCTATATTCACCAAAAGTTGAATTAAAAAGGTGAAAAAAATTACCGTTTTTTTATATCAAAACATAACAGATACGTTTTTTTTGGAAAATTTTTTGGCCCCAGCCCCCAATTTTGTTGATAAACCTTGCAGTTAAATTTGAATCCAGCAATTTTTTTTTGTTAGGGGGAAATTTGAAATTTACTGGGGATTTCCCTTTTTTTTAAATAAAGACTTTCCAAAATTTTTCCATACCTTCTCAAATTTTTAAATTTTCCTAAACATGGACGAAAGGCAGGGGGTAAGCGAGCAAAGAGGGGGTACACATGGAGGAAGGTACTGAGAAGGGCTCCTTCCAGGGGCGGCGACAACACGCATGCCAGCGGATCGTCATTTGCAGGACCGTCGGGCCTGTCATCCCTGGGTCAGGGCCCTTGAATCTAAGTAACAACATCGTCGCCAATATTTCCTTCGGGTTTTTAATGCAACCTGCACCTAGCATCTTACCTCCCGGCCCGCAGTCACGGCCACAAATGCCCTTCTCAGCATCACCCAGCTTTCCCGTCCAACATGAACAGCCCAAAGGGCCCAACTCGTGTACCCCCACTTTTGGATAACCCAAATTTTCTGAAGACCTCTTTGGGGACAAAACTTTTGGGGGTCAAAAGGGCATTTTAAAAGATAAAGGGATGCCAAAAAGGATGATTTTTCTCTGCCTGACCCCCCATTTTACGATGCCATCAGAGGAGGTGAAGGAAGCCCGTCAATCGGCAAAAACCCGGGGGCCCCGGGTCGGAAAAACGCCTTCAATCCCCCCTTGCTTGAACCCCCCGAAAGTTTCCCTGGATGCAAAAGTCGGGACGACCAGTACCGTGATGTGATATGATGTTTACACTTTTCGGATCCATCCGGGCCCTTTTCCGCAGAATTTGCTTCCCGAGCGCTTCAATCATGGACGAGGAGGAAAAACGATGGTGTATGTAAATGGGGGTCCCGCCACAAAAAGGGAGAGGGCTTTTTCGCAAACCCCCGCTGATATGATTCCCGCCAGCCAGGTCGGGCGCAAACCCCGCTCCCGCTTACCCACCGTAAAAAAAGGCCAGGACCTCTCAAGCCTGGGCCTTCTTTGAGAAAGGGCCTTTTGATTCCCCCAGCGATGTCTTATGCCGCCTTTGCTGAAAAACCGCAAAAATTTAGAGGAAAAGAACCTTAAGGGGTTAACCACCACCAACATTTCTATTCCAAGCAGGCGAATGCATGAGTTGGGAAAAGGAGGGGAACACCCTTTTCCGAAAATAGGGCCCGACCACGCCCGGGGCCCCCAACCACTGTCACACCCTCTGTCTCCCCCCCCTCCTCCTCCTCCCCCCACCAACCAAAACGTTCCTCAAACTGACCATGTCTCTCAGAGTCAGAAACAGGGGTCAACCTCCCCCTTCACCTCCACCGTCGCCCGAGTACCAACCCAGCAAACCCCCAAGACCCATCCTAACCACCCCCTTTTCCTTTCCCCCAGTTTTTACGACCTGCAAACCCCTAAAAGCGGCCCCTTTTTTTAACACCAGCCTTTTGTCTTCCCCGGTTTTTGGGGGCAGGAAAACCCCTTTTTAAAACCCCCAAACCAACCCAAAGCCAAAAACCTGAAGGGCGGCATTTCCCCGGCCCTTTTGGGCCTTTGGGAAAAGTTTTCCTTTCCGCTTGGGGGACACAGATTGGGGGTTTCCCCCACGTCATGCCCCGCTTGCCCCCCAATACCAATCCCCACAGGCCCTTTTTTTGCCAAAAAGCCCTCCCGCCCTGGCCAGCCACGGTCAACAAAAAAATTTTAAAATGCGTTGTCCCCGAAACTGTGTCCGGAAAAGTCCATCTCACACCGACACATGGGCTATAAAGCACGGCCCAAAGGGCCCCTATATCCCCTGTGAAGCTCACGGTAAACTGGTTTTATGTCTCTGGGGGGGGGCGGGGGGCTCTCTGGCTCGGGGCACCCCCCTCTTTCCCAAAAAAGCAGGAAAGGTGCAGGGGTCTTTCCCCCCAAGGTCCCTGGTGGCATCCCCGTCCCAGAACACCATGGGCCCCCCCCTTTTGAAATTAATCGCCTTGGAGACCGTCCACAAAACAGGCAGGAGCTGTTTGGGCGGCCCCTAAGCAATGAGACCAAGCGGGTGGCTGGGGTTGGGCAAAACCTTGGGGCCAGGCAAGGTTTTGTGCGATTTAACCCGGGGGGGGAAAACTTTCTGGCCGGCCCCCTTTAAAATCGGGGAAGGGGTGGAGCACAAACCCTTTTCCCCGGCACATGTCATGAACCTTGTCGTTTCCCGAAAAATTTTTAAAGAGCTAAACCCCGGGCCCGGCTGCCTGCTGAAGAAGGCTCAGTCCCGAGGTTTTGCACTTCCCCCCCATTCGCACCCTCTTCCCTACCGCCCCGGCTGCTTGCAGCGTCAGCTCAGCCCCCCGTCCAAACCCCTTTATTGTTGACGTGGCAACACGCTGGGAAATTTCCCCCCCCACTTCTCCAGCGATTTTGGGGAGCAGCCCCAAAGCCATTAAAGGGAGTACAATGAAAACCCTGGGGGCCCGACAAGCACGGTAAAGGGCCTCGGGGGTTGGGAACCCCCCGAAGTTTGGGGTGCAGGGGAAAGAACTCTGCACCATCCTTGGGCCCGTTTTTAAGAAGCCACCAAAATGGTCAGTGCGGACAATGCCCTTGTCAGCATGACATTGGGGTGATCCCTTTGTTCAGGGGAAAGATCGTTGGACACTCTTAAACCCAAAAGGTCCCCGCCCCGGACGGGGGAGGAGAGGGCACAGATTTTTGGGCAAAGGACCTTTTTTCTCCTCAAATCCCCAAGGCCCCCACATTTCAAAAATTTCATCGGGTTTCATTAGGCAGGGTTTGGGGTCCCGAGCTAGTCAAGGTGGCGCCCTCAGCTCCAGGGTGCAAACACTCAGGCAAGTCAGGGCTGTGTTTAAGCTGTGCCGGAGGCAACGGGGGGAGGAGGAAAGGGGGAGGGATTCCCCAACAAAACCCAGTTAAACCGGGCGTCCCCCACCTTGGGAAAAAGGTTGGCCAATTTGAGGGGGAGGAGGAAGATGAGGGAAGATCAGTTTGCTTTGTGCCCCTCGACCCCGAGGCTTGGAAAACCCAAACTCCATCTCTCACATTATTTTTTTGGAGCTCCATTTCCCTCCAACATGAAACCTCCCCTTTTAAACCTTTAAAAAGAACAACAGTTTTCTGGTGGCCCCCCCCTCCTGGAACCACCTTTCAAAAAAAAAAATCAAACACTTTTTTCCCCCACCCCCCCAAATAAAGTAAAAAGCAGGAAATGGAGACCTTGGGTGATTTTATCAACTGGAGAAAATCTGGGTTTTCTTCCCCGCTTCAAAAAGTTCCCCCCAAAAGTCACGGTGGAACAAAATCAGCACGTTTAAAAGCAGTAAGTGCCAAGTAGGCGTAGCGGCAGCACAGGCAAGGTGGGGGCCCCGAAGCCTAATGGGTGACCTCCGGCAATCTTTTTTTTTAAACCCCCCTCACCGACGCTGCAATGCAGGCACACATCCAACACACAGAGAACAGCTTTAAAATCATTGGGGCACACTATCCCGCTCCCCAACACCAAAGTTTTTTTTCATGTGGTTTTTCCCCCCCCAATAACCTTTTTGGGTTTTCCCCAAAAAGGGAAAGAATGGGGCCCCAGCTGGCTCGTCCCAAAGCCAATAGAGGTTTGTCCTGCCCAGCAGCCAACGTCCAAACTTAGCGACCTTCAGCACAGCTGGATGATTTATTACAGACAAACGCTCCGCTTTCCACAGATAATGTGGATCGTTTTTACTTTCATCAAGATGGGAATTTAGGGAAAGGGTCTCTTATGATGTTTGGCCCCCCAAATTTCGAGGGCACCGATTAGTTGCCATTTTACTTCACAATTTCCTTTTTTAAAAAGAAAAAAATCCCTTAAAAAAAATTTTTTTAAAATGAACATTTTCTTTCTGCAATTTTTATTCTCTTTTTCCCCAAAATTCATTTTCTGGTTTTGCTGTGAGGGAACTGTAAAAGACCCGCAAAGGGTTTTTTTGACAACCCATATTCCATTTACTCACTTTATCTTAAGAAGTTTTCCCCATTGTCCCAAAAAGGTTTTGAGGTCAAATTTTTTGTTAATACAGGGAATAATCATGGCCTTTTGGGGAAAAAAATTTGACTTCTAAGTGGCTTTCTCCCCTCACAAATTTTTTTAAAAGTGGCGGGGAAGTCATATTTAAAATTTTTTTGGGGGCATGTTTGTTGTAGATAAAGCTATAATTATGGGCCTTTTTAACAAAATTGGGTTTTAAGTGCATTTCCCCCTCCAAAAAATTTTTAACGGGGCTAGAAATTCCCTTTTTTTTAAAAATTTTTTTGGGTTTATGCTGCTTTTTAAAAAGCAGCAATACTACAGGTCCTAAAATTTTTAAAAAAAAGTTGTTTCTAACCCGAAAATTTGTTTTTTTTCCCCAATTGACCAAAGTGGGTCAAGGGCATGCTTTGAAAAATTTTTTTTTGGGGCATTTTTTCGGACAACAGCTTTTACTACGGTCCCCAAAACTAAAAAATTTTTTTCTAACAGACATTTTTTTCTTTCCCCCCAATTGTCAAGAGTGGCTCAAGGTGATGGTGCTGTCAGAAACAGGGAAAATTTTGGGCACTGGGTTAAAAAGGACACAAAATTGCAAAATTTACTTTTTTTTGCAAGATCTTTAACATAGCTATCAATCCCTGTATTTGAACACCCTTTTTAAAACAATGAAAAAAAGAGAAACAAAAACCTGGTTGGGGTTCCATCCTATTTTTAAAAATGTTTTTTTCCCAGAATTTAAAGGGACTAAAAAAAAATTCATGTACAAAATAGCTGGGTTAAAAAAAAAATTTCCCCTGAATTGTAAAGGGGGGTACAAAGGGAAAACTTTACCCCAAAGAAGGGTTTTTCAGAGGGCATGGAAAATTAATGGAGCAAGGACCCGAAACAAAGTACAGAGACCATTTCCTCCAGCCGTTGGGGTAAAATGAAAAAAGAATGCCAGATAAAGGGCAAACCCGGGGGGTAAAAAGGAGCGTTAACCACCAGTATTTCCAAGTGAAGCTCAAATTTGGGCCCCACTCATACGGAGGGGGAAGCGCACCCAGGTATTTTACCCGGGACAGAGGAAACTGGGAGTTCTCACACTTCCGCTTCCCGCACTCTCTTTAGCACGACAGTTTTTCGTTGCTGCGCCTCAGGGCATTTTAAAACCCGCGGTTAATAGATACGGACCCAGCCTGGGGTTTCAATTTTAAACCCCACCCCCCTGTAAACTCCGGCCCCGGGGCAAAGCTGGCCCAGGACAGGAAAAAGTCCCAAAAATCCATTCAACTAAAAGGGGGGTTGAAAGACTCCTTTTTTTCCGGGACTTTTAAAAATGGGGGTCATGGGAGGTTTGGGCCATGCTGTGGGCCCCGGACAGTTTTAAATCAAAGCCAGTGAAAAATAAAAAGGTGGTTGAAAGAACCCCCATTTTCCCCCGGGACTTTTTAATGTGGGGGTCGCAGGTTTGGGGCTCCCTGCTGGGGGCCCATACAAGGGGATAGTCCCAAAAGTCCATGAAACTAAAATGGTGGTTGAAAAAAACTCCCCTTTTTCCGGGACTGGTTAAAAGTGGGGGTCATGCAGGTTTGGGGCTCATGCTGTTTCCCAGGAACAGGTTAAAAGGGCAATGCCAGTTTAAACAAAATGGTGGGTTTTTAAAGAAATCCTTTTTTCCGGCCCCTTTTTAAATTTTGGGGGTCATGCAGGTTTTGGGGGTCATGCCCGCTTTCCAGGGCAGGGAAATTTTTAATTTCCCCTTCAAGTAACATGATGGTTCAAATCCCTACTGGGCCCTTTTGTCACTTTTTAAATTTGTGGGTGAATGCAGGTTTTTAAAAATCAGGCTGGGTACCCAAAAAGGGATAGTAAATGGCGGACTTTTTTTTTTTGGGGACTTTTTTTAACCAAAATGTGTTGGGCCAAAAATTTTAGCACTTTTCCATTTGAAATGTTGTTGGGTGTTAAAATTTTACTTCTCCAGCCCTTTTTTTGGGGGTAAAAATGAAAGGGGGTTGTTTTCTCTCCCATAGGGGCTTTAAAAAGGTCCCTCCCCCATTTAATTTGATGCTCACTAACGAAAAAAACCCTTAAATTTAAAGCGGGGCCCACTATCGACTATCGATTTGAAACTCGATAAACCAAAGCAATCGCTCAAAAAACTACTGGCGACAACACGCATGCCAGCCCGAAACGTCGGTTCAAAGGAAACCCCAGGCCCCGTCATTGATGGGTCAGTTTCCCCGGGGAATCTCATTTAAAGAAAAAGCGTCCCCCAATTCCCGTTTTTCATTGGTTTTTTGAAACCGCTTTCCCGCACTTACCCCCCCTCGCCTCCCCCGTACAGGGGCCCCAAAACTAGTCCCTCATCATTGGGCCCGCATCCTTTCCCAAAAATAAGCGAAGGAAGCCCCAAATGCAACTCATTACCCACCAATGGGGAAATCCCTCCATTTTCTAAAAGACCTCTTTGATGACAAAATCCCGGTTTTGGGGCGAAGGCTTTTCCCAAAAAATAAAAAGGGGCCCAAAACAGGATTTTTTTTTTTCTGCTCTAAAACCGCCCATCTCGCGGGATCCCAACAAGGAGGAGAAGGAAGCCGGCCCAATCGGCAAAAACCCCCGGGAAATGGGCAACGCCTTTGCGGGTGCCTGGCCCTTTAAATCCGCAGCCCAGGATTAAAATGCAGGACGGGAAACCTGTGAAGATTAAATGATGATGATAAACGAGACATTGCGGACCCCAACTTGGTTTTTTTAGCAGAATTTGCTTGCGACGCTTCTTTAGGGGAACGGGGAGGAAGATGATGGGGTAGTGTCAGAAAAGGTTTTCCCCCCTAAAAAAGGGGAGAGGGGGGTTCCCCACAAGTTCGCTGAGATTTCCCCTGCAACCATGTCAACGGAAACACCACCCTCGTTTAAATTCGCCATCAAAAAGGGTCCGGGAACCCTCTAAAGCCGGGGCCTTTTTTTCGATAAAGCCTCTGTTTTCAGGGAAACAATGCCCTATGCCGCCTTTCCCGAAAACGCATCATACGGGAAAATCTTAGGTTTTTAAACCCAACCCCCCAAACATTTTTCTACCCAAAATGCAGCAAATGCATGAGTTTGAAAAAAGGGGGAACACTTAAACAAAAAAAAGGCCACACCCGACCCAGGGCTTCCACCCAAATGTCACACCCCTCTGCCCCAACCCCTCCTCCTCCGCCACTCCAAGACCAAGCTTTTCCTCCTGCCCCCCCATGTCTCTAAAGCATCAAGAGAAAGGAACACCCCCCCACTTCACCCCTCCACCTCCCCCAAGAACCCCCAAACCACCGCCAGAACCCATCTTACCCTTTTTTCCCTTCCCCCATTTGCCCCTGAAACGCCGTACATTTGGCTTTCCAGCGCCACCTTCTGTCTCCCGGGTTTTGCGACCCAGAAAAACACTTTAACCCAAACCTTTCCCAAAAGCCAAAAGCCTGAATGCCCGGTATTGAAAGGGTTTTTGGGCCCTTGGAAATTTTGTTTTTCCCAAATCTGTGCCCACAAAGGGGTTTCCCTGCCACCTCATGACCCTTCCCCTGCCCCCAATACCAGATGGCCACGGCTTTTTTTTCCCCCAAAGAAAAGCCTTTCCCCGCCCGGGCCACCCATGTGTATCTAAAATTTAAAGCGGGGTTTCTGAACTTTGTCCAGCAAAGCCCAAATCTGACCACCGTTACCCCAACAAAGAAAGAACCCAAGGCCGCTATTTTCTCTGTGACAGCTCACGGGGTTAGCTGGGTGGATTGCCCTTGGGGTGACATTTGGCTCTCTGGCCGGCCCGCCCCCCTCTCTTAAAAAAACCGCGGGGAATGGGTGCAGGGTTTTTTCCCCCCAAGGTCCACTGGAAGCATCACTCCCCCGAAAAAAACAACCAAATTTTTAAAAATTAATCTGTCTTGGAGACCGCCCGCAAAACAGTCGGGAGCTGTGGACGGCTCTTCGCAACGAGACCGACACGGGCCCTGGGTGAAAAAAACCCTTTGGGTGCCGGGAAAAGGGTGGTGTGCGAAAACGGTAAAAAATTTTTGCGGGCCCCCCTTTTAAAAAATCTTGGGCTGGACACACCCTTTTGGGCCTGACACACGCCATGAACCTCTCCCCCAAAAAAATTTAAAAAGCGCAAACCCGAGTCTGGACTGCCTGCTGAGGAAGGCTCGAGGTTTTAGCTCACACTTCCGCCTTTCCCTTTCCCAACCCTGCTTTCTTTTCCCGGCTGGCTGCGTTAACCTCTCTTTTTTCCCGGGGAACAAGCGGGAAATTTTCCCACCCTAACACATGTTCCAGCGTTTTGTGGAGCAGCGCAATGCCTTAGGGCAGTACGAAGTGAACAGGGCCTGACAGGGCCAGCTTTGCGGACCTCAGGTTTGGGGCCAACCGAGAGTGAGGCAGGTGAAAGACTCTGCACCACCCTTGCGGTTTTAAAGGGAAGCCACCAAAATGGTAAAATTCCCAAACAATCCCCTTGTCAGAAATGAGCATTGGGGTTGATCTTATTTTCGGAACAATCGTTGGACTCTTTTGAAACAGCAGGTCCCCCAGCGATGGAGGAGGAAAACGGCCCACGATCAGACACAAAAAGCCTTTCTTCTCTGTCGAACCCCAGAAGGCCCGCAGTTTCACAATTTTATCAATTTTAAATTGGGCAAGGGTTTGGGGCCCAAAGGGCTGGGGGGAAAGGGCGGCGCCTCAGCTCTCAGGGTCCCGGAAATCTACAAGAAAGGGCTGGGGTTAAAGCTAAGGCAGATAAAACGGAGGGGGAAAGGATGGTTTTTCCTGGAACCGACTTTTACCGATGTCCCTCCCTTTGGGAAAAGTTTGGTTTGGTTTTGGGGTGGAGGAGGAAGTTTAGGAAAATCATTTTTGCTATGCCCCTCGACACAGAGGCTTTGGAAATAAAGGCTCCATCTCTCACTTTAGTTCTTGGATGCCCCAAATTTCCCCCAACAGGGTTCCTCGCTTTAAGGGGGCCTAAAAATTTAAAAACAGTTACTGTGGCCACCCTCCTCGATCCCCGGTACAAAGAAAAACTAGCATTTTCCTTCCACCCCCCCAAAAATAGAGAGAAAAAATGCAAGGAAATTGGAGACCGTGCTGTTTTAATCAACGGGAGACACTGTTGCGCTGTTTCACTTTTTCCAATGTCAGGGTTTGGAACAACGTAAAAGCCCGGACAGCAGTAGAGTCCCCAAGAAGCCGCAGCAGCAGCAGGCTTTGTGTTAGAAGCCTAATGATAAACCTCTGGCAATCCTTATTTCCCAAACCTAAACCAACGCTTTAAATTGCAGGGCCCACCATAAAACCCCACACAGAGACCGGCTTAAACCCAAGGTGCACGACTATTTTCGTCTCAACACCGATGTTTTTTTTATTTTTTTCCGCCCCAAATTTCAATTCTGGTACCAAAAGGAAATGGCCCGAGCTAAACGGGCCACGCTATAAAAGCGGGTTTCCCCTCCCCAGCACCAAAGCATCATATCTGAGCAGACCTTCACCAAGCGGGAGGACCCATTACAGACAAACGCATCCGGCTTTCCACAAAATTTTGGGGGATCTTTTGACTTTAAACAAAGGGAATCGGGAAAGGGGATCTCTGATGATGTTGGGGCCCCAAATTTGCCGGGGTCCCCGGGTTTTTTTTTTTAGTTCCCCGGCCCTACTTCACATTCCTCTTCAAAAAAGAGATGGTCCTCTTGAAACTTTTTTTTTTTAAAAATGATTTTTCTTACTGCAATTTTTTTTCTCATTTTCTCAAAAGGTATTTTGTTTGTTTTTGCTGTGGGGAACCCTTTAAAAGACCCCAAATTTGTAAAGGGTTTTTTCATGAAAAAAACTTTTCCATTAACAAAACTTTTTTCTTTAAAAAATTTTTCGCACATTAAATTTTTTTTTTGGGTTTATGCAGCTTTGAAAAATACAGTTTAAATCATGGCCCCTTTGGAACAAAAAATGGGGGCTTAAAAGGGGCATTTCCCCCCTCACAATTTTTTAAAACAGGGGCTGAAAATTTCTTTTTTAAAATTTTTTTTGGATCATGCTGCTGTGAAATATATTTATACTACAGGTCCTTTTTAAAAAAAAATGTTTTTTTCAACTGACATTTGCTTTTTTTAAATTTTGTCAACAGGGGGCCAAAAGGGCCCATGTTTTTAAATTTTTTGGGGGGGATTTTTGCTGTGAAAAAACAGCTATATACAGGCCCTATTATAAAAAAAAAGGGGGTTTTTTTGGGCCCCCCCCATTGCTGATGCTTTTGTTTTTAACCCAAATTCTTTTTTCCCTTGGTCTACAGCACCCGGAAAAGCTGCAAGTTCTTTTGGCAACTTTGGTACGGGTGGACCCTTTTGGGCCTTGATTTTCCGGGCTCTTTCCCCCCCTTTTTTCCATTCCCCCACAGCCCTGATCCGGGCCCCACGCCGTCCCTCAATTTTTTTTTTGGGAAAACCCCTTTAGGTATCACTGATAAATTAAAGTTTCATACAATAAAGAAAAACCCCCTTAATGTAAAGGGATTAAATTTTCCCGAAAAGGATAAAGTTTTTTTATCATTTCACAGGTTGAAATCCCATATATTTTTTCTCCGGGAAACCCATTTAAATGCAAGATCAAGAGCGATTTCCGCCCAACAATTTTACCCAACTTTTTTTCACAGTGGTAACCCTACTCAAAAAAACAAAAGGGTGTTGGCAAATACTCAAACACAATCCCCCCCCGGGTAAAAATAAAAAACACCTACATCGATACAGAGGCTAGACCCTTTTTCATAAAAGGGTTTACAGGCCAAAATTTTACACAATAGCTAACTTTTTAAATCCCCCAACACAGGCAGTCTCAAACTGGGTTTTGGGGACAGATGACTTTTAAAATGCTTCCTCAGGGCCCCGAAAGTATAAGTGGGGAAAATTTTAATTTGGGAAACCGCAACCAAATGTTGCCCCATCTACAGGAAATTCTTCAGTCCCTCACCAGGGTTTCCCCTTTAAAAAGATCCGAACGCTTCTGCACAATAAAGCGTTATCCCGGAAAGTTGGAGGATATTACAAACCCCGGGGAGAGGGATTATACATTTTTTTCTAACCCACATCAAAAGTACAGTCGAATCGACTATATTTTCTTGCAGCATTCTTTTCTTCCTGTTTGGGTGTCTAAAATTGAAAGTAAATAAAATTCATTCGACCATGGGCCCCCTTTTATTTTTCCTGGGTCTCCCGTAAATTTTAAGCGCCCCCCTTTTAAATTTGGAAAGGGTTTTAAAGAATTTAATTTTTGCAGGATTCACTCTGCCTACAAGACCTCAATTACATATTCAAGACTTCCAAAAAAATCACCAAAGGAAAAATCCTACTTCCCGTCAACCCCCGTGGGAGGGGTTTGAAAAAGTGTTATGAGGGGGGGTCTTGATGAAACATGGGGGTAGATTTTTAAAAGCGAAAAGGGACTAGCAAATTACCCGTCTTTTGGGTTTTCCAGCTACATATTGCGGGGGTCCAAACCCTAAAACTTTAGGGTCGAATCTGATCGCGACATTAATTTTAAACTCCGGCAAGAAGTTCCGACCTCATGGAAAATTTAACACAAAGTTAAAAGACAAATTTGGGGGAGACTGCCCTTTTTAAAATTGGGGCAACAAACCTGGCAATATTTGGCTAGAGCATTGAGGGAGAAGAAAAGCGTCCCTATTCATCCCCCAGAAAAATGGGGCGACTGCAGCACATGACAGAGGATATTCCTTTGGGGTTTTTACCAAATTAAAACCCCAAAATATATAATCTCCCTAAACCCAAAAAGGTCGTTTTCCACCTTTAGGCTCCTCGCTTGCCCGATATACTTGCCCAAAGGGACAGCTCATCCCCAAGTTACAGTGGGCTTAGACGCTCCCTTTTCTCCCCGGGGGAACTACAGCGCCATTGCCCCCTTTCCGATCGGGAAAGAGCCCTGGTCCCCGAAAGGCTTTAAAATTCTAAAATTTTTTAAGCATTTTCAGGGGGAAAATTTAAACCTCCTCTGTTGCTTAATTTTAAATCAGTTCTTCCCAGTCACCGTTTTTGGGCCGGGAAATTTTTTAGAGCCCAAAATCAACGGGCGTACCAAAGAGGGCAAGGGCCCCCACTCTGTCGAAACTTTTCCCGCCCAATCTCGCTCTTTTAAAACAGAAGCTAAAATTTTTGCCCAAAATAATTGCCTTTAAACTGAACCCCTTGGTTTAAAATGATTTAATTCCAAACCCCGAAAAAAGGGGGTTTTTTCCCTTTCAAGAGAGGCTAGGGATAACACCCTCAAAATTTTTCCTTTAATGACCATGCCCCTTTGATCTAACACTCCAACTATGTTACTCCTTAGATGCAAAAAGGCGTTTTTACCGGGTGGGACGGGGCCTTTCCCTTTTTGGGACTTTTTACTGTCTTGGGTGTTGGGGCCCCTTTCCCCCTTTTATAAAATAATGGCCCTTTTTTAATTTCCCCCCATTCCCAATTTTTTAATTAAAAGGGTCTCTCTTGAGTCCTTTTTTATTCATAAAGGTACTAGGCAGGGTTCCCCCCTCTCCCCCCCTACGGGATGCGTTTTGCTATGGAACACTTTTTCTTCAAGATATTAGGGAAAAAATCGTCTATTTATGGCCCTTATTGTGGTAAGCAAGAAGTTAATGTTCAGCATTCGCCCAATTTACCTGCTGCCCCTAAAGTTACTGAGCCTCCATCTCCCCCCCTCGGTTTTTCCGGGGCTTGGGCCGATTTTAACTCATTTTGCATTTACAAGGGGAAAAATGGCCAAAAAGTTGGCTTTGAGTTTGGGCTTTTCGGGGGATGATCTGGACCACCTGGGGGGAATTACTCCCTTCTCTTGGGCCCCCCCCCTCCAAACAAATTTTTTTGGGAATTAATAAAAACCCCCTGATCCCCGAAAAACTTTGACCTCAACTTTGCCCCACCCTTTTTAAAACCCATTCGATTGAATTTTTCCAAATGGGACAAAAAGGGGTTTTTCTTGTTAGGGTCGTTTTCAATATAAATTAAAATGAACATCCCCTTTCCCGGGTCCCTTTTACTTATTTTCCCCGACTATCCCGTATTCTCCCCCTAGGTCCCCCTTTTTAGATCCCTACATTTGTCAAAACCGCTTTTTTTTGGGGGACAAAGAAATCCCCCGGGGTTTTTTTAAAACCATATTTATGAAACCTAGGCTTTAAAGGGGGGTTTTTACTCAACCCCAATTTTCAATCATATTACCTTGGCCATCGGTCAGAAATCTTGGGCAACTTTCAAAAATCAGAAGTGTAAATTGTGGGGGGGGATTTGAACGGAGTTTAAAATGGTTTACCCCCAAAGGCGGCTTTTCCGTGGGTTTTTCCCCCCCAAAGGCTACCCCAAGAGACCCGTTTTTCGTCTCCCTTCCCTTTTAATTTGCCCATAGTACGGTTTTTATATTATTGGGCCTACCCCCCATCATGCACATCCCTTTAAGCCCGGGGGGGGCCAATCGCAAACCCCTTACAGGGAAAACCGGGCCTCCCCAAAAAATTTAAAGACCCCGTGACCCTTGGGGATAGGAAAAGGGGAAAAGAGGTCTTGGGTTTTTAAAGATGTGGGAAAAAAAACAGGGACCCTCAAACAATATCAGACGGTTTGTGACTGTTTTAAAGTGTCCCCAAATTTTTCCGGGTTTCACATTAAACCAAACTGATGAGCGTAAATTTTCCCCCCCTTTGGGAAAAATCTCTTTCGCTAATAGAAACCTTTCCCCCCATGTTTTTGGGAATTGGTGTCTGACGCGAGTTTAAACAATGCATTTGCTCTCCAGAATATACATCTATTTGTTAAAATCGGGTCCATGCTAATTGCCTTTTTAGGGAAAACATGGAAAGGGACCCCTTTACCAAAAAATGTCTGACAGGGCAGGGGCAAATTTTCGGGCCCCTGCCCGGGGGACCTCGTCTCTATTAAAGTAAAAAAGCCAACTTTTAAAAATCATCTCTCGGTGGGGACCAAAGGAAACCCCCGGTTTTACATCAATCCATCCCTCGGTTTTTCCCAAAATGTGCTGGAATGGGCAAAAAGAGGAAGGGGAAATATTTTTTCATATATTTGGGGGAAATGGGCCCCTTATTACAGCCTTTCTGGTTAAAGTGATCCAAGCTATAGAACAAAATTTTTGGGGAGAAAGTGGATAATGATCCCGCAGTTTTGCACCTCCAGGGCCCTCCGGGATCGGCTCGCTCTTTTTAAAAACCGGGCTATTACTACAAATTTTTGAATGCTGGCCCAAACTGGTGATTCCCAGGCTAAGGCGCTCCCCAACCTGTCCTTAAAACACGAGTTGGGTTTCCCGGAAATCCATAGGATTTGCAGATGGGAGGAATTACGAAAAGACACTAGAGGGGGAAGCTATACATTTCCAAAAATTTTTGGGGGTGACTTTGGGTCCCCTTTTTTTTTGGGGGTCATTCCCAAATTTTCATTTACCAAAACCCGTCCAAACCCTAAATTTTTTAAGCTTTGCTTTAGGGCGCCCCGGACGCGGGCCCGGGGCCCCCTGTTCCGAAATTTTCCCCCTAATTTTCCTTCCCCCCCCATTTCCCTTTTTTAAACTAAAAAGGTTTTTTTCAGTGGGTTTTTTTTCCTTTCACAATGTTTTTTCTATTTAGATTATTTCTTTAAAAAACATTCTGATTAATGTCCGGAAAAGATTTTTTTCATCTTTTTTTCCCGTGAAACCACTGCATAGTACTAGTCCCTTTGGTCCGCTTCTTACAGATGGGCAAATTTTCCCTGTCAGCCAGATTTCATCAAGCATACTAACCCACGGGTAGTTTGTTTGGGTGATTAGGGCCCCCGAGAATGTTTTTTCCCCCATTAAACACCTAAATTTTTACCTCAAACCCGCTAAAACACACACCTTTCTCTTTTGGGGCTCAAATTGTTGCATTTAGTTTTCGGGGTATCATCGTCAGGGGGTTGTAAAGCTGTTTAAAAAATGATGCCCCCCCCCCCCCTTTTTGTGATCCCTTTCCCATTATTGCGATTGGGGTCTGTAAAAACCCTTTTTTATTATTCTTTTCCCACATTTGAAAGTTTTCGAAACTTAAGCTTCGCACACCTATGCTAATTGTTTAAAAAAATTTTCGTTGTCTATTGGACTGACCGGGGTCATTCTTCTGATGTTTTTGTAAAAAATAAAACTTTTTGAAATTTTAAAAAAAAGTGGGTTTTTAACAGACATTTGTCTTCAACCCTTTTTCAAAATTTGGGAAAAAGGGGCATGTTTTGAATTTTTGGGGGATGTTTTCTGTTTAAATACAGCTATACTAAAAATCCTATTTTAAAAAAAAGTGTTTTTTAACAGACATTTTTCTCTTCACAATTGTCAACAGTGGCCAAAGGGGCATGTTTTTTAATTTTTTTGGGGGGATGTTGCTTGAAATACAGCCCATACTAAAAGGTCTTTTTGTAAAAAAATGGGGGTTTTTAACCCGAAAAATTCCCTTTACAGCTGTCAAAAAATGGCTCAAGGGTTTATGTTTTGAAATTTTTTGGGGGAGGTGCGTCAAAAAAAAGAATAGGGGAGGACACTGTTAATGGACACATATTGCAAAATGACTTGTTTTTGCAAGATCTTTAACATAGCTAGCAATCTCTGTAGTGAGACAACCCATTTAATACAAAAAAAAAGAGAAACAAAGACGTGGTGGGATTCCATCCTATTTTAAAAATGTGTTTTCTAGAATTAAACTACTAAAAAACTTGCATGTACAAAATAGCTGATACAAATATTCCTCTGAATTGTACAAGGAAGATACAGGAAGACTTGAACAGATGTAGGTTATTCAGAGGTATGGAGCACGGACAGAGAACAAATATCAGAGACAAATTCCTCCAGCACATTGAGTAAAACGAGAAAAAAAAAGCCAAGAAAAAGTTCATTGGGGTGGAACAGGAGCGTCAACCACCAGCATTTCCAAGTGATGCTCAATTGGTCTGCACTTATACGGAGGGGCAAGCACTCTCGTAGAGGCAGAAATTTCTCAAGCGCTACCCAGGTCTTGACTGTGTACTGAGGATGGCTTGAGGTTTTAGCTCACACTTCCGCTTTTGCACTCTGCTTCAGCACCCACAGTAACTCCGGCCTGCCAGCTGAACCTGCATGTTAATAGATGACGGACGCTAGCCTGGGCTCTCACCGCACCCACTGTAAGTCTGGCCCTGGCAGCTGAACCTCCGTGTTAACAGATGACTGACAGCAGCACTGGCTATCACCGTCAGGAGAGCTTCAAATTTCTCAAAAAATTAAGATTTTGAAAAAGTTGATTTCTGTGAGGTTAAGTAGTGTCAAAAAGGACTCCAGGGCTGGACACAAATTGCACAATTTGCGGCTTAACATTTTCTGGGGCTGGAGTCACTATGTGTTTGCATCATTTGATCTCCAGGGGAGTCTGTCCCTAACTACTGAAGAAGGATTTGGAGGAAAAATGAAACCAAATGAATTGATTGGCTGAATCACTCTCAGAAGCCAGGAGGGCAAATGTCTTCTCAACTAAGTGTTTTGGGGATGATTAGGACATTTTGTTTACTTGTGGGGTCTGCTAATGAATTAACACATGTACACGTGTAAAAAATACCTTTTAAACTGCAGGGAGGGGTGTATGTTGTATGTTATCACTTAAAAAAAAGCAAAATGATAATAATGTAAAACTATAAATAAAACTTCCCTAAATAAATTCTGTAAACGAATGTCAGTTACCAAAAAATAAACTAAACAACAGTCACTGTCTCACGACACACGTTGTTGCCGTGGAGGAGCAAGGTGCTACAGGGGTTAATCCCTCCAGTCGGGTGACAAGCCCAGGGAGAAGCCTGGCTGATAGGATTGACAGCTCTGCTTCAAATCAGCTCAGAGGATGTGTCGCTCAGACCAATAGAGGAGTCCGGAGGCCGCACCAATCAGCTGCTGGGGCAATGTCCGGGCGGCTCATTTAAACCAGCTCAGTTTGCTTCATCTTTGCCTGTGAAAGGCTCCCCTTTGCGCTTCTCCTGTTTCCCCGTTTGCTTGTTTACTTTGTTACCTTGACTTCAGCTTGCTTTCTGACCTCGCTCTCGTCCTCTGATTCTGTACCATGTTACCTCCTGGTTTTGACCCTTGGCTTGGCTTACGTTATTCTTTTGGTTTTCCGATTTGTGGCTTTGGCGTACTCTTACCGTTATCGACCCGGAATGCTGACTTTGCGTTTCCCTGACGGCCCTGCACGTAGGAGAGTAGAGACTGTCATCCAGTTGGGGTCTGCCATTTAGGGCAGCACACCAAGTAGGCAGGGACAGTGGGCTGGATGGCAGTCAGGGCCCACTACACCTCCTCTGACGTGACACACTGTACAAAATAGCATAGTGCCACTTTATGATCTTTGGGTCAAACAGGTTTAGGGGTCATGCTGTGGTACAGGATGGGTATAGTCATTGTCCATTTCAACTAAAATGGTGGTTCAAAGACTACTTTCTTCCGGCACTTTTTAATCTGTGGCTCATGCAGGTTTAGGGGTCATGCCCGGGCTCTCAAGCACCCACTGTAACTCCGGCCCTGCTAGCTGAACCGGCTTGATCCACGTTTACAGCCTCACCTGCCTTGATCAGTAATTTCCTTCAACCCACTTTACAGTAGAATGCAGGATTTTCAGACAGGCCTCGTTGACCTACTGGGGACATCTGTTTCGTTTGCTTCTCATTCTAATGTCACGATGGAACAATGTCACCAGTAGAATGGCAAGTAGCTCTAGCAGTAGCAGTATTGGAAAACTATTTTTTTTTTATATAGTTTATTTCTTGTTGCGAAATGTTCTGCTGATGGTCCATAAGGGCACGTGTGTGGGTTTTTGGGTCATGCTGCGTTATAGGATATGGATAGTCAATGTCTATTTCACTAAAATATTGCTTCAAAGACTACTTTCTTCCGGCACTTTTTAATCTGTGGGTAATGCAGGTTTGATGGTCATGCTGCTGTCCAGAACAGGGATAGACAATGTCCAGTTCAACTAAAATGGTGGTTCAAAGACTCCTCTTTCCCACACTTTTTAATCTGTGGGTCAGACAGGTTTAAGGGTCATGCTGCAGTACAGGACAGATATAGTCAATGTCCAGTTCAACTAAAATGGTGGTTGAAAGACTACTTTTCCAGCACTTATTCATCTGTGGGTCAGACAGGTTTAAGGGTCATGCTGCGATACAGGACAGGTATAATCAATGTCCAGTTCAACTAAAATGGTGGTTCAAAGATTCCTTTTTCCGTCAATTTTTAATCTGGGGGTCATGCAGATTTGAGGGTCATGCTGTGGTACAGGACAGGTATAGACAATGTCTAGTTCAACTAAAATGGTGGTTCCATGACTCCTTTTTCCGGCACTTTTTAATCTGTGGGTCAGACAGGTTTTAGGGTCATGCTGCGTTCCAGTACAGGGATAGTCAATGTCCAGTTCAACTAAAATGATGTTTCAAATAATACTACCTTCTGGTACTTTTTAATTTGTGGGTCATGCTGGTTTAAGGGTCATGCTGTGGTACAGGACAGGGATAGTGAATAGTCTGTGACTTTTTTTTCTGTGACTCTTGTTGCCTAATTGACTTGCCTAAGATGCAGCACGTATCCAGTTTACTGTTGTGGATGTTAATTCCAGCTTCTCCAGCCCTGTTTAGGTGTAAGAATGAAGCTGTTGATCCTCTCCCATAGACTTTAATGGTCATCGGCAATAATCTGTTATCAACTATCGTCATGATAAATGATAAATGTCGATATCGACTATCAACTCGATAACGATAGTTGACACAATCGTTCATCACTAGAGGTGAGTATAATTTCAACATTTTTAATGGGCAGCAGTATGACTAAAAAAAAAGATATATGCAGTGGACAACCCCTTTAAAACTTCTTGCTATAGCATCATATACATTGCTCAATTCATAATTTTGTTCACTCAAATTCATAAAGCCCAATACTGAAAGAGACTATTCCTCTTAGAGTCAGCAGTAAAGCTTCATATAACGAAAAATTTAATATGTGAAAAACTAAATCATATAAGGGAAAATAATATTTTATGGTTTTGATAACCTAATTAGGCACCTTAAAAATCACACACTATCTATCCCAGAGATGGGACCTTCACCTGTCAAACATTTAGGGCATATCCTGTCGACATGACATCACAAAATAACATGCAGACTGACTAATAAAAACAAATCACAGAAAAAATGGGCCAAAAATTAAATATAAATCACAGAACAATAGAGGCTTAATTATTGATCCTCAGAGAGATCAGAAACCAGTTTGAAGTAGGAAAATGCCACATGGGAGAGTTCCACAGTTGCAAAGTACTAATAGATGGGTTGGTGGATTCGCTGGACCACCGCAAGTGATGATAGTTAAGCCACGACAGGGAGCGGAGTCTAAGTATCCCCCGGTATTCACCAGAGCCCGCTACAAAGCGGGATGGACTTGCTGCGGCGTGAGGCTACCAGGTGGTCGCTACCCCTGACGTGACTTGCTTGCGATGGCGGCCGGGGTAATGCGTGGTACAGAATCGTAATTCAGATAAGTAGTCGGGGACAGGCAGGAGATCAGGACGGGCGGCAGAGATTCGTGGTCGGAGACGGGCAAATGGTCAGGAAAGGCGGCAAACAGGCAAGGTCAGGAAACGTAGCGGAATGGACTGGTACACGGGAAATCAATACGGAATTCCAACACTCTCTAAACACACTAAACGCACACCAACAATCTGGCAGAGAGTGCAGGAGGCGTATACCTTATATAGGACCAGCGGTCGGCAATTGACAAATTACCGGCGTGCTGGCCTTTAAATCCAAACCAGCCGTCGCGCGTGCGTCCTAGGCAGCGGGTACGCGCGCAGCAGCTGGGACCAACAGGAGCAGAGAGCACAAGCGCGAGGACGGGTAAGTGTCCAGATGCCGGGACCCGGGCAGCAAGGGGATGGTCGCGGCACCCGCGTCAGCCCCCAAGTGAGCCGGGGGGTGGCCGCGGGAGACAGCGGTCCCCGCGCCGGACCCCATGAGAGCAGAGGGGCGGCCGCGGGGGTCGACTGCACCCGCGCCAGCCCCCATGACAGTACCCCCCTTCTTTAGGTCTCCCCCTCTTTTTTCGGAATTTAGAGAGGAGGTCAGATGACAGATTGGCCTCGGGTTCCCACGAACAGTCCTCCGGCCCGAACCCCTTCCAGTCAATCAGAAAGAACTGCTTCCTCCTCACTGTTTTTTCCGCCAGCACCTCCTTGACCTCAAAGATGTTATCAGAGTTGGCCACAGGAGAGGGCGAGACAGATCCACGGTAGAAGCGGTTCAGCACCACAGGTTTGAGGAGAGAAACATGTAAGGCGTTCGGGATTCGCAGAGTAGGAGGCAAGCGGAGCTTGTAGGACACCGGGTTCAGTCGCCGAAGTACAACAAAAGGGCCTAACTTATAACTGGGCACCTTGAAATTAATATATTTGGCAGACAACCAAACTCTATCACCCAGCTCAAATAGGGGCGGAGGTCTACGGTACCTGTCAGCCTGGACCTTGGTGCGAGCGGAGGCCCGTAGAAGCCTGTCGTGTGACTTGTCAAAGTGCCTTGTTGTCCTGCACTTGGGCATCCACAGCAGGAACGTGACACGAGGTAGCCAGAGGGAGATGTAGCCCAAACACAACAAAAAAGAAGAGGCTCCAGCGGATTCCGAGTCTAGGGAATTATATGAGAATTCCGCCTAGGGGAGGAGGTCAGACCAGTTATCCTGAAGGGCGGATACAAAATGTCGTAGGTAGGTATCTAAAACATGGTTAACCCTCTCTACCTGCCCTTTAGTTTGAGGGTGGTATGCAGAAGAGAAGTCTAGCTGAACCTGCAACTGACCACATAGAGCCCGCCAGAATCTCGAAACAAACTGGACCCCCTTATCCGAGACAATATGCAATGGAAGATCATGTAACCGAAAAATGTGGTGAAAAAAGTGCTGGGCCAGCTGGGGGGCAGAGGGTCCCCCGGGTAGAGGAACGATGTGAGCCATCTTCGAGAATCTATCAGTCACCACCCAAATGTCCGTGTTTCCAGAGGAGGCCGGGAGGTCCGTAACAAAGTCCATGGCTACATGGGACCAAGGTCTTTCTGGCACCGGGAGAGGCTGAAGCAGACCTGCGGGTCTGAGATGAGGGACTTTGTTATGGGCACAGGAGGTACAGGCCACGACAAAGTCTCTAACATCTTGAGCGAGGGTGGGCCACTAATAATAGCGAGAGATTAATTGCAGGGACTTATGGACTCCAGAATGACCAGCTGTTCGTGGGGAATATCCCCATTTCAGGATTCGAGGCCGGATGGCAGGGCGTATGTAGGTCTTCCCAGGAGGTAGATGTTGAAGGTCCACGGGGGCCACTGTGAGGAGTCGTTCTGGAGGAATTATGTGCTGCAGAGGCGGCTCCAGGCCCACTGTGTCCGAGGAACTAGAGAGGGCATCTGTTTTGACGATCTTCCCAGCTGGCCGAAAGTGAAGGAGAAAATCCAAGAGGGCAAAGAAGAGCGACCGCCTGGCTTGTCGAGGATTCAGTCGTTGGGCAGACTGAAGATAAAGAAGATTTTTATGATCGGCGAAGATATCGATGGGGTGGCGGGCCCCCTCCAGCAAATGCCGCCATTCTTCTAGGGCTAACTTAATGGCCAGTAGTTCGCGATCACCGATCGTGTAATTTTTCTCGGCTGGGGTGAAGGTTTTGGAAAAGATGCCGCTAGTACGTCGTTTCTGTAGGAGGACAGCGCCTGCACCTACTGATTAAGCGTCCACTTCTTGGACAAACGGCCGCTGTGGGTCTGGGCGAGAAAGAACAGTAGCTGAAGCGAATGCTGATTTAAGGCGATCAAAGGCTTCATGGGCTTCTGGAGGCCAGGATTTGGGGTTGGCATTCTTCTTCATAAGGGCCACCAGCGGGGCCACGAGCGTGGAGAAATGCGGGATGAACTGTCTGTAATAGTTTGCAACCCCAAAAAGCATTGGATGGACCGAAGGCCCACAGGTCAAGGCCACTGTAAGACTGCAGAAAGCTTAGAGGGATCCATCTGGAGACCCTGATCCAGGACAATGTACCCTAGGAAGGGCAACGAGGTGCGTTCAAACAAGCATTTCTCCAGTTTGGCATATAACTGGTGGCTACGGAGACATCTGAGCACCTGGCGGACGTGGTGGCAGTGAGTCTCCAGATCAGGAGAGAAGATTAAGATGTCATCCAGATAGACAATAACACAGACATAGAGAAGATCGCGGAAGATCTCATTGACAAAATTCTGGAACACCGCCGGAGCCTTGCAGAGGCCAAATGGCATGACTAAAATATTCAAAGTGGCCATCTCGGGTATTAAAAGCCGTTTTCCATTCGTCACCTTCACGGATACGAATCAAGTTGTATGCTCCGCGTAAATCCAACTTGGAAAAAATTGTTGCGCCACTCAGGCGATCAAAAATCTCCGAGATTAGAGGCAGGGGGTTTAGATTTTTTATAGTGATCTTATTGAGTCCACAATAATCGATACAGGACCGGAGAGTACCATCTTTCTTTTCAACGAAGAAAAAAACGGCCCCCGCAGGCGAGGAAGACTTGCATTTAAAGCCTTTACGGAGATTCTCCTGGACATATTTCGACATCGCCTTAGTCTCCGGGATAGAAAGAGGATAGATTTTGCTTCGGGGAGGAGTACTACTGGGTTGCAGGTCAATAGGACAGTCGAACGGCCGGTGCGGGGGAAGAGTTTCGGCCTGTCTTTCGGAAAAGACGTCGGCTAGATCCTGGTAAGGAGTGGGCAGACCCCACAAAGGCTTTGTAGACTTTACAGAGGCAGGCCGTAGAGCTGGACGGAGTACAGGAAGGCATCCCAAGTGGCACGTGGGACCCCAACGGATAACCTCGCCCGTGTTCCAGTCTAAGGTCGGGGCATGGTCTTGCAAGGGAGGCCCCCGAGAATTTCAGAAGAAGAGCGAGGCAGAACGAGAAGTCTCAGAGTCTCCTTGCGTAAGGCCCCAATCTGCAAGGTGAGGGGTGCAGTGCAGAACCGAATAGCATCCTTTAGGCATTCGCCACTGACGGAGGAGACGAACATGGGTTTCTGCAGAGGGGTCATCGGGAGACTAAATTTGGACACCAGCGTGTGGCTTACAAAATTTCCGGCGGACCCTGAATCGTCCTCAGGAACCATTGGCGGAAGAAGTGGAGGTCATTGAAAAATGGGAGCCAGACGAGATAGCCGGCGTGGTCGGGCGACCTCCCGTTGGAGGCGGAGCTCTAGTTGTCTCTCGGCAAACCGAATATCAATTCGGATGGCTAACCGAATCAGTTCGTCCAGAGCAGATGGCAGGTCCCTACCAGCGAGCTAGTCTTTAATACGCCCAGAAAGGCCTTGCCAGAAGGTCGCCACCAAAGCCTCATTATTCCAGTCCAGCTCTGAGGCTAGGGTGCAGAACTGCACGGAGTACTGACCCACAGTAGAGTCGCGCTGACGGAGACGGAGCAGCACTGCGGCAGCAGAGGAGGTGCGGCCAGGCTCCTCGAAGACGGTGCGGAACCTCTGGAGGACGGCTGGCAAATTTGCCGTGAACGGATCTCCTCAGTCCCCGAACGGAGTGGCCCAGGCCAAGCCTTGCCCAGCTCAGAGGCTCAGTATATAGGCCACCTTAGCCCGCTTGGTAGGGAATTGATGCCCCAACATCTCAATGTGGATGGAGCATTGACTGATGAAGCCACGGCACTTCCTGGGGTCTCCATCATAGCGTGAGGGGAGCGGCAGATGCAGAGATGCTCCCGGTGCAGGAGCAGGTAGAGCAATGGCTGCAGGAGCAACTGGTGCTGGCGGGGCAGCAGCAGCTGCAGGCGGAGGTAGACGGGCCGCAAGGTTCTGCATCATGGCCGCGAGCTGGTCAGTATGCCAGCTCTTCTGGGCAACGGCCGTCGTTACGTCCCGGAGATGAGGCAAAGGTATCCTGGCGGAATCCATGGCCAGATTGTTCTGTAACGGGTTGGTGGATTCGCTGGACCACCACAATCAATGATAGTTAAGCCACACCGGGGAGCGGAGTCTAAGTAGCCCCGGTATTCCCCAGAGCCCACTACAAAGCGGGATGGACTTGCTACGGCGTGAGGCTAACAGGTCGCTACCCCTGACGTGACTTGCTGGCGATGGCAGCCGGGGTAATGCGTGGTGCAGAATCGTAATCCGGAGACGTAGTCGGGGACAGGCAGGAGATCAGGACGGGCGGCAGAGGTTCATGGTCGGAGGCGGGCAGACGGTCAGGACAGGCGGCAAACAGGCAAGGTCAGGAACAGATCAATACGGAACTCCAACACTCTCTAAACACACTAAACGCACACCAACAATCTGGCAGAGAGTGCAGGAGGCGTATACCTTATATAGGACAATTGGCAAATTACCGGCGCGCTGGCCCTTTAAATCCAGACCAGCCGTCGCACGCGCACCCTAGGCAGCGGGTACGTGCGCAGTAGCTGGGACCGACAGGAGCAGAGAGCACAGGAGCGAGGACGGGTAAGTGTCCAGACACTGGGACCCGGGCAGCAAGGGGACGGTCGCGGGCGGCAAGCGAACCGGGGGGCGGCCACTGGAGACAGCAGTCCCCGCGCTGGACCCCATGACAAGATGACTACTCAAACACCTTCTATGAATGAGGGGAGTAGCTGTCTTAATATCACACCTGCACTAAAATAATTTTATACATTATACAGTTGAAACCAGAAGTTTACATACACTATATAAAAAGACACATATGTATGTTTTTGTTACTATCTGACATGAAATCAGAAGAAACCTTACCCATTTAGGTAAATTAGGAACCAAAATTATTTATATGTGCCAAATGCCAGAATAATGAGAGAGAGAATTTTTTGAGGCATTTTTATAACTTTCTGCAACGTCAAAAGTTTACATACATTTCATTATCATTCAGTAGCATTGCCCTTCAAAATTGTATGACTTGGGTCAAATGTTTTGGATATCCTTTCACAAGCATCTCACAATAGTTAGTAGGAATTTTGATCCATTCCTCCTGACAGAACTGGTGTAACTGAGCCATGTTTGTAGGTCGCCTTGCTCGCACCTGCCTTTTCAGCTTTGCCCATAAATTTTCAACAGGATTGAGATCAGGGCTTTGCGATGGCCACTCCAAAACATCGACTTGGTTATCCTCAAGTGGGGAAAAAAAGTATTTAGTCAGCCAACAATTGTGCAAGTTCTCCAACTTAAAAAGATGAGAGAGGCCTGTAATTGACATCATAGGTAGACCTCAACTATGAGAGACAAAATGAGAAAACAAATCCACAAAATCACATTGTCTGATTTGGAGAGAATTTATTTGCAAATTATGGTGGAAAATAAGTATAAATTTCATCTTAATACTTTGTTATATATCCTTTATTGGCAATGACAGAGGTCAAACATTTTCTGTAAGTCTTCACAAGGTTGGCACACACTGTTGCTGGTATGTTGGGTTATACTGGTCTCGCAGCAGTACCTATCTGTTGGTGAAGGAGTCCAGGCCTTCTCTTCTTTTCTTTGCAGGGTGACCATAATCTCCTGAAGTCCATTTACTAATCGGGATAGTATCTCCCTTTCTTGTAGGTGTTGGGCAAATAATCTCTTAAGTAGTATGGCCTCAAACGTCAAATAAGTATCTTCCAGCAGGTGTAGGATCTGTTAAAACATCTTCCTTTGTCTGGGGGGGTCTGAACTTGATGGTTTTTTGAGCTTCTCCATCTAGCCTGCTCAATGCCAGTTTGACTTTCATATGAGGCACCATACTGCACAGCAGGGCTGTCCCATCCGATCTCTCCTTCCAGTAAGACGTTTCTCTCATCGAATCGGGGCAGGTGATTTAACAATGCGCCCATTGATACTATGGGCATACTCTGACTCCCTGACGCGTTGGCTTCTGCATATGACATGTCTGATTCCATCCTGCCAACTTACAACACATATAATGTGCAGAAGTCAGAGTCTTCACACTTGTTTCTTTAAAGAAACTGAACTGTTTACTGAAAGTTATCTTCTTTTAACAAATTTTGTGCAGCAGGGGCTTCCTAAGTCAGATGCTATATATACAAGTCAAGGCATATAGCCCAAAGCAACATTCTGTCTTTGGACACACATCTGTGGGATGGGAGGCTCCCTCTCTGTTTACACAGTTCCTTTCCTTGTTATGCTGATGTTACTCACATTCTGGTTACACCCTAGCCTTGCTTCCTTGCAATACTTTCTATCTGGCCTTCTCACTGTCAGTATTTCTCAGGCTTTGGGTCTTATTGTACTTTCTCCCTTTGACACATCTGTTTTCTTCTGCATTCAACTGCCATTAACTGACTTTCTGTTGCTTCCTGCGCTCTTGTTTTTACTACCTGCTCCTTCAGTGTAACTTCACCATTTATTTAACTGGAGGGTAAACTGTAAATCTCCACTCTATACACCCTTTTGCTTTAATTATATAATGCAGAACAGTGTAAAAACAACTGAGCCCCTTAGTAGTCAAGTACCCTAGAGGGACTAAATGTAAAATAAAAATAAAAAGTTTTAAAAGTATAAAAAATTATAAAAAAAATTATGACCAGTTCAAATGATACCCTGTTACCATTTTACAAATAAAAATATAATCGTTACACATAATTGGTATTGCCATGTCCTAAAAGTCCAAATCATTTATCCCATATGCTGATTACCATGGAAGAAAAAAGAATGCCAAACACCAAAATTGTTTTTTTTGGTCATTTCATGTCTCAAAAAAAATGGATCAAAAACTTGCATGTATCCCAAAATGGCACCAATAAAAACTACCCTTACTGAGGTACATAGATTGAAAAAATAAGTTATTGACTTAAAGGAAATAAAAAAATTCTCTATTTCTTAAACTTACACTATACCGGCACCATTGCAGAAAATGGCACTACAGTGCAAGTTTAAGAAATGGAGAATATATTTTTTTTTAAGTAATAAAACATAATAAAAACTCTACATATTCGATATCAGCTGAATTGTACAGACTTGCAGAATACAGATAATGCAACATTTATACAAAAAAGTGAATAGAAAAAAACAAAAAACAGCAAATTTGGTGTAATTCCTGTGTTTTCACATTTCACCCACTTAGAATTTGTTTTTTTTTCGGTTTCCTAGTACACTTTATGGTACAGTCAATCTCACCATTAAAAAGTACATCTTGTCCCCCAAAAAACTAAAACCTTATATGCCTATGTATATGGAAAAAATTTCAAAAAGTTATGGCTCTTGGAAGGCATGGAGGAAAAAAACGAAGATCCAAAACATTATGACCAGCTTTTGGTAAAGTGTTAAATGGAAGTTCTCAACAGAATAAAGAAAAAACCATTGTGCGATAAAGGGGAGATTGCCCAAGTGTAAAATTCCATTAAAATCACCCCTCTCTACACTATCTTAAGAGTGGGGAGTTGCATGGCATTAACTTTAAACATAAATAGGCTTCTATGGGATGCCAGTCATATATCACATGCAGTGCACCAAATTACTGACGTCTGATACTCCCCAACATCAAAAGGAAGGCTTGAAAAATATCAAACATGAAATCTTAGTTGATATTTTGCTCAAAACAAGCAAGCTCGTAACCTACGTCAAGATGGTTCTGTGCCTCATGTTGAGATGGACCCACGTCCCCATAGTCTTGCAAGTCAATATACTAACAATAAAATATCACGGAAGATATGAGACAAAAAATATCTATAAATCACAGAAGAATGGGGGTATAATATTAAGATAGCCACTCCCCTTATGCATAGAAGGTGTATGAGTGATTGCCTATTAGTACTTTTGGACTGTGAAATAGTCCCATATAGCATTGTGGCTGCTCTGAATGCTATTGGGAATTGGCTTCTGACCTGTCTAAGGATCAGACTGTTTGATAGCAACATGTTGGATGGAATCAATAAGAAGTTTTATAAATTAATTCTTTCTTGTCTGTATGTCTTATTAGCACAAATGGGTGTTAAAGAGAAGGATCTTCTGCTTTGGATCATCCACTTTTAACTAGAAGAGTATCTCCTGCTTTGACAGACTCAATTCATCTGTGGATTTCATGCTATAGAGAATCAATCACCAGTTGCTGTATGTCAAATGCATTGATGAGGTATTGTGTGCAGGACCAGCAGTGATCATTTGATCACCCAAAGGGTCTATTGTAAAATGGTTTTTCTCTAGTAAGGAAATCAATCTCTTTAATTCTTTGCAATGCCCACTGATATGTCTAAAAGGTGAAATCAGTCTGTGACATGTGACTACTGCTGCCAATCAAGGCTGCACCCGGGGTGTATCCTTTTGGGAAAAAAACAAGAAGAAAATGAAGAGGAAAAGGTAAAGATATACCCCAAATATCTTTTTTGATACTGAGGGTTTTAATTTAAAAACAAATGTTCACAGTTTCAGCAGTTCACATAATTTATCAAATAATGTATTTGTCTCTACAGTGCTCATATAATGAAGAATGAACATTTTGATTATATTTTATGTTGAAATGGTAGAAAACCCTTTCTTTCAGAAATTTTTTTGTTCAATTTCTCTTTCCATTTTTTTGAAAAGTTGTTTAACAAAAAAAATAAAAGTGTTGCTTCATAGCAACATCAGTCTCATTATTTATCAGTTCGCCAAAGCCGATAGACTAATCTGATCTCTATTTCTGCTTACTACATAACTCATGGTAATAATTTTGCAGATTCTTCTAAAGTTCTTAGATCCATGTATTCTTGATATCAGTTTCAAATAAAAATGGAACTTTCAAAGTATAAAAAAATGAATGTCAGAACTTAATAGTGGTCACAAGGTTTTTGTTATATTCTTTCAGATAGTAATAGTATCTTTAAAATATCATTTTATTCTTCGATTATTCTGAGTGTTCATAGTATCTTTTTTTTGGGGTCACTGACACTTTTCCTTTGATCCATATTTGAACAATGAGGCATTTTTGTCTCCGTGACTGTCGCTTACCTCAAGCTCTCAGGGACATAGCTTTTGTTATGACATAGAGCAACAATAGATCTTCAGAACATGCTTTGATCTACCTTCCTATCCCGTAAATCCCATTACAAATAGTAAAATAAATTTTATATATATTTTTATATATTATATTTTATATATTAGTTTTTTATATATTTATATATATATTTATATAAACTTGGATTGGGGGCTTTTTTTTTTTTAAACTACACATGGCTCCTACAACTGAATAAGCAACTAGATAATTTTTTATGATATATTTTATAAATCTATTTTTCTATTTTATCACCTTCTTTTCCATCTTTTCCAACATTAAAATATGTTTCTTACTATCTTGATAAACCCCTAATTAACTGAGAACATAGCGAATGTTGAAAATATCATCTAAAATGTTTATAATTTTTCCATTTTAATTGAATAAAACCCTTTTTTTGGGAAGTGGAAATATAAAATCTGTAAGAATAAGTCCAAGAAATTTTAGGTGTTCAGAATATCTGTGTTTGTAGGTGAATGAAAACTTATAGTCAGCCTAATATATCTAGCTATTTATCCTCCATTGCAGCCACTACATCCCCAGAAGATATTAGATTTTTTAGAGAAATTTCATTTTGGAGATGCAGAATGCACTACATTATCTTGTAGTATCTGGGAGAGCATACAGCTGACGATACTCGAGTCAGGGCCCGGTTGGGCGCTGCTAGGCCCCGGGCGCTGGCGCCGTCTTTCGTGTATGTGTCCCCTCGGGAGTGCATAACTGACGTTACTATTGCGGGCGAGGAAAGGCTCCTGCCTCGAGGTCCGGAAGGATGCAAGCGATTGCGGCCTTTCCGGGTTTCGGAACGGTGGGTGCTACCATCTTTTGCAGTTGGGAAGAGGGGGGAACTTTATTTTTTTTTTTTTTTTAATTCACTAAAAAATTTTTCCTAAACATTAACTTCTGTATGACTACAGGGGAATATACGGCCTATGGGGGACTTTAATTCCCTTTTAAATGCCATACTCCTTTATGGGGGATTTTAAACTGTTACCGCTAGTAATTTTTTTTGGTTTCCCATTTTTTTTTTTAATTTTTTCGTAGCCGCTGCTTTTCCTCCGTAGGTTTTTAAACTTGATCAATAAGTTTCCTAGTTTTTGGCAAATTAGGTGTATATAGGTTACTTTTAAAAGGCATTTAAAGAGTGATAACAATATTCAGTTTAAGTCACACATAGAGTTTGAGGCATTACAAAGCTTTAAGGAATTGTCGTTGAATATCCGCAACACCTATTTGTTAAATCAGATAATTTACCACCCTTGTCTTTATACTTAGCTGTTGACATTATAGGAGAATATATAGTAATCTAATCAATTTATTTATTTTAAACATGTTTATTTATTGACAATAAAAATTTGGAATCAATAAAAATTAAAAGAGTGTTTTAAAACAGTTATTAGGATGAAAAGTTTTTAAAATCACAGATTTTAAATCAGTACTGTTCAGATGAGCAGGGAAAAGAAAAAATTGAAAACAGTAAACAATAACCAAGTTTAATTACGAGCAAATATTGGTAGTAAAACATGGAATCAATAATACAGGTGGTTAAAAACCCCTTCAGGGAGTAATACCTGGAGGTGACCCAAAGTATCCCATGAGAGCATTTTTGTGAGAGTAAAAAAAGGGGGAATCAATCAACCTTTTGTTCACAGGACAGCTAAAAATTTTTTCGATGGAAAAGTAATAGAAGGGGCCTTGGGTTTCCGTGAAAGGCTTTAAAACGTTTAGTGGAATTTTAATATGTGAAAAGAAACTGCTCTGTGAAGAGACGGTATCTCGGAAAGAGGGTAACTAGAGTGCTAATTCAGGGCAAAGCTTTAAAGTGATTCCAATTACTTCTTGTAAATAAAGGCCACTGCGATTCCAGAACTTTTTAATTATTGGGCAACCCCAAATTAAGCTGGTTCCTTGTTTCCCCCCTCTTTTCCCAACCCAAAAAATTTAAAAAGCTCGGGAAAAAATAGGATAGTCTGGGACAGGGCGGCGGTGGGGGAGGGTGGGGATCGCCTAGGGGAACCTCCAAAGAAATTTAAAGGGGGTTCAGTTTAATGTAAAAACACAAGTCTTCTGCAGCAGCCAGGCTACACAAAAAACCAGGATCTTTTTAGCTGCTACTTTTTCCCAGGTGGCCCCTTCAACTTCTTTGGCTTCTGAGAGAAGGGATCCCGAGGAAAAAATTCAAATACTTCTTCTCGGATTGGACCAGAGGAGGGAGGAGAGAGACAGCCAGAGCGAGCCCGGAGTGCTGCTGTTCCTGACGCCTCCTGAATTTTGAAGACACCTGAACTGATAAATTCCCTTTGTGAATGATGCCCATTCTCTCTGCAGACCCCTAAAAAGCATTTGGGGATAGGAGGGGAAAGGTATCAGTTCAAAATGGGGCCCTGTTTGCAGCCCCTTGGGGGTGTGGGTCCCCCAGCTCTGCCCTTGTTAACTTCTTTTTGGTGGAAAAAAGCTGGCAAGAGCGGGCGGCGGGAAGGGAAATTGACTCCCTCCCCCCGGAAATTTGTTCAATTACACCCCTGTAAAAAACCCCCCCCTTTTGGGTTTAAAATAGCTTTTTAATTCCCATAAATTTATCTTAATTTTCTTTTTTTTTAAAAATATATTTTTTTATATAATATTATATATATATATAAATTTAATATATATATAAAAAAACATACATGCTTTAAACGCAATATATGTAAACAAAGGGGTGAAATTTTTTCCCGCGATCGGTTTATTTGTGGATCCTTTTGGAAAACAGCAGGGATGGCGTAAGACCCAAACCCCAGGGAAGGGAATCTAAAGTAGGCCCCAAGTTTTCAAGGGCCCGCCGACGGGGAAGTACTCTCGTTTTGCGGGGGGCAAGGGTGTCTACCAGGTCGCATCCCTGGGGGAACTTGTTTGGGGGGAGGCGCGGGGTTTGTAGCGTGGGAAACCAAAAATGGGCGGCCCCTTAGCGGGGCAGGCAAGGGGAAGTTTTGGGGGCCAAGTCGGGAAAGGTTCGGGGTCGGGGAAAAGGGCGGGAAACGGCAGGGCAGGCGGCTAGTTTTCGTGGTCGGGGGAACGGAGGAAAAGGGGGTAGGTCCCACGGTTAATAGAACAAGATTTTAGGAATGTTTTTCTCAATAGGCTATAGTCACTAAAGATACGGCGGGAAAACCCAGGAAAGGGGGCAGGCTTAAATGGGGGGCACGCCCGGCAATACCAATTTACCGGCGCTGGCCCTTTAAAATTCAACACTCCCGTTGGGGGCGGGCCCCCCCCCCTAGGAAGCGGGGGGGGACGCTCCGGGGGAAAGGGGACCCTTTTCCCACCCGGGAAAAATTGGGGCCCCGGGGAAAGTATGCCCCCGGGAAAGAGCGGGGGAATGAGGGGGACCTTTGCCCCGACATCGGGAGTGGCCCCGCCCCGGGGTGAGGGGAACAGATGCTTTCGCGACCCGGGCCCGGGTTTGCGGGGGCCACCTTTGACAGTACCCCCCCCCCCTTTGGCCCCTACCTCTTTCGGGCCTGAAGGAACTTCGGGAAAATTTTTAAAGGTCCGGGAATGTTCTCCTCTGGCCCCCAAGCCCTTTCCCCTTTCGGGCCGAACCCTTTTCCAAATTTAAAGGGGAAATACCGTTTCCCTTAGTCCTCCTCTACCCAAAAACTCTTTGACCAAAAAGGACATTAGAGGAAAGGCACAGAAGGGGGGATTACCTTCCCAAAAGAAAAACGTTTCAGGACTAGTGATGACAAATTGGTCAACATCTTATCGATTCGATAGTCATACGAAAATTATCATGACTTTTTTCCGATGTCATAAAAATTATCCCCGTTCCCTTTTAAAGTTTTTGGGGAGAGGAACAACACCTTATTTTTACACCCAAACGGGGGAAAGCGGGGAATTAACATCCACAACAAAAAATGGATACGTGTACATCTTGGCAAGACAATTGGCAACGAGTCCAGAAAAAAAGTCACACACTATTCCTATCCCTGTCTTTACCACGCTTGCCCTTAAACCCTCATGATCCACAAATTAAAAAGTGCCAGAAGCAGTATTATTTTAACCATCTTTTTACTTGAAGGGGATATTGACTACCCCCCCGGAACGCAGATGACCCTTAAACCTGTCTGACCCACAGAAAAAAAAAAAGTGCGGGGAATAAGGGTCTTTCAAAAAACCATTTTATTTGAACTGGAATTGACATCTGTCCTGGACCGCAGAGCGGTTGTATTAACATTAAAGAACAGATTAGCAAAAGTTTTTGTTACTGAGATTCCAGGGGACCGACCCAGTTTACAGGCCTGACGGTCCTGCAATGCGATCCCTGGTTGCGTGTTTTCGCCAGCATGGGAAGGGGCACTTCTTTGCACCCCCTCCTCCCCCCCCCTTTGCTCGCTTAAAAACCCGCTTTTGCTCCAAGTTAGAAAGATAAAAATTTAAAAAGGGTTTGGAAGGTTTTTGACAGCTTTATTGAAAGACAGCAAAACACAGCTATTCTTAAAACCTCTAATTTATTACAGCCAATTGGATTAGAAACAGAAAATTTTTTCTAGCGAATACCTGTGAAAAACGGGTTGGTGGAAGACCCTAAGACAAAATCAACAGTGTTTCTTCTTCAGTCCCCGGGGGTTTACAACTCCCGTAGGACTAGGGAAATTTATAGTTTTCAAAAAACTATCATACAAATGCACTATCTGCACCAAACTGAGATTAGCGGGGTGCAAAAAAACTATTTTTAAAAGTTACCGGTTTGGGTTTTGGTTTTTTTTGCCCTGACAACAGAAACAGTTTTCTAGAAAAATTTTTTTATCCTAATTTAAGTACAAAGGGGGTCTTGAACAAAATGGGCTGGACCCCAAAATGAAAAAAACGTATTTAAAGTTATAGGGTAAGAAAAGTGGTTTTTTTGCATCAAAGAAAACACCAACATTACAGAAAATTTTTTTTTATCCAATTAAAAATACGGTGCCTTTTGAACAAATCTAGGCCCCACCAAAGTGAAATACAGCTTTTTAAAAGTTTTTGGGGATAAAAAAAAAGGGTTTTGCACCAAAGAAATCCACCAAACCCAAAAATTACTTGAAAATGTCTTTAAATTCCTAATTAAATACAAAGGGTTTTTGGTCTTTTTAACAAATCTGGGGGGCCCGACCCAAAATGAAATACAACTATTTTAAAAGTTTTGCGGATAACAAAAGGTTTTTTTGAAATGAAATACACAAAAAGTTACTACAAAATTTCTGTATCCTAATTTAAGTAAAGGTGGCTTTTTTAAACAAAACTGGGCTGCACAAATAAAAGGTACAATTTCACCTCAGGTACGAGGTGTGTTGGGCAAAAAGTGGTAAAAAAATACCATTTCAATGAAGGTTCAAAGCAGAGTCTGGGCTGCACATTATACACTCTCCTTTCAAAAGCCTGCCTGTCTTTTTGTGTTCGTCCGCACCCTCCCCCCACCGCGGCTGTACAGCGCTAGATGCTTCTTTAAAAGTCTCTATCTGACTAAGAGCTGAAATTCTCTAATCTACCTATATTCTAATGTTCACAGCTAAAAGCATAGTTGTCTGTATGAATAAAGAAAAGAACTGTGTCTCTGAGATGAGCTGTATTGAGAGAGACCTCTAGTCTCTCTAGTGACTCTCTAGTGAGAGACACTGAAAGACTGATACTGAACAGGAAACGCTGTTCTATACAAAATGAGGTCATGTGATTTTTCAGCCAATGACAACCATACACATCACAGTCATGATGTCGCACACCCAGCTCACCCTGCTCTATGCGCTAAGCTTATTTACTGGCTGCCAAAATGACAGGAAGCACCGAAAATGGCGCGATAGTAATAGATTATCTGCAGATTGTCACCTAAAATATCGCGTGGTCGGAAATTTCCGATCAGCCTAAAAATCGTGCCGATTTCAACTTTGTCGATTAAAATCGCTCATCCCTATTCAGGACCAAGGGTTTCAATAGCGACACATGAAAGGCGTTCGGGATGCGCATGGTAGGCGGGAGCTGGAGTTTGTAAGCCACCAGGTTTATGCATTTAATGACCTCGAAAGGTCCCAAAAAACGGGTTCCAGTTTGTAACTTGGGATCTTAAGGCAGACATATTTGGCTGACAGCCACACCTTGTCACCCGGGGAGAAGACTGGAGGAGGACTTCTTTTTTTATCTGCTTGGACCTTCGTGCGCTCAGACCCACGGAGGAGAGATTGGCGGGTCAGAGCCCAAATGGCCGTCATGTCTTGGACCAGAGCATCCGCTGCCGGGACCTCAGACGGGGAAGCTAGTGGGAGAGGTGGGCGGGGATGCAGGCCATACACGATGAAGAAGGGAGAGGCGCCCACGGATTCTGGATCTAGGGAATTGTAGGAAAATTCCGCCCACGGAAGAGATTGGACCAGTCATTCTGGCGAGCCGTGACAAAGTGACGCAAATAGTTCCCTAAGACCCTGTCCACCTGGCCGTTCATCTGGGGTTGGTAAGCCGAGGAGAAATCGAGCTTCACCTGCAGTTGTGAACAAAGGGCCCGCCAGAAATTAGACACGAACTGGACTCCTCGATCCGAGACGATTTACAGGAGCAATCCGTGCAAACGAAAAATGTGGTGGAAAAACAGGTCGGCAGGGGCAAGGGGCAGAGGGTAGTCCTGGCAACGGGACAAAATGCGGCATTTTCGAGAACCGATCTGTGACCACCCAGATCACGGTGTTACCAGAAGAGGGGGGAAGATCGGTTATAAAATCCATTGCTACGTGCGACCAGGGACTGGTAGGGATAGGCAGGGGACACAGGAGCCCGGCCGGTTTTGGACAAGGGGTTTTATTATGTGCACAGGTGACACATGCCTCGACGAATTCTTTGACTTCCTTAACGAGGTTTGGCCACCAGTAGAATCGTGAGATAAGAAGACAGGTTTTGCGAGCACCTGGTTGTTCGGCCACAAATGAGCAGCGCCCCCACTTCAGAATTTTTCTTCGGAGTGCGGGGCTCACATATGTTTTCCCCGGCGGGACATTCCGGAGGTCGACAGGAGCTGAGGAGACAAGACGCTCAGGGGGTATTATGTGCTTGGGGGCCACTTCCTCCCCGACCATGTCGGAGGCGCGTTACAGAGCGTCTGCTTTAAGATTCTTTTCCGCGGGACGGAAGTGGATCTGGAAGTTAAACCTGGAAAGAAGAGTGACCACCTAGCTTGGCGCGGATTGAGTCGCTGGGCCGTCTGGAGGTACTGGAGGTTCTTATGATCCGAATAGATACTGATGGGATGCCGAGCTCCTTCCAGCAAATAGCGCCATTCCTCCAGGGCCAGTTTAATGGCTAATAACTCCCGGTCTCCGATAGTATAATTCCTTTCCGCCGTAGAGAATGTTTTGGAATAGAAGCCACAAGTGACCGTCTTGCCCGTGGGTCCCTTTTGCGTGAGGACCGCTCCAACTCCCACAGATGAGGCGTCTACTTCAAGCTCGAAGGGCTTCGCAGGGTCCGGCCTCGACAAGACAGAAGCAAAGGCAAAAGCATTTTTTAGTTTCACGAACGCTTCCTCGGCTTCGGGGGCCAACT
>JAODAL010022099.1:0-65501 GCA_025379985.1 Phyllomedusa bahiana | reverse complement strand
CCTGTATCCACAGCAACATAAACCCCAAAAAATTATAAATATGACTTCTAAACCCACTATTAAAAATTGTGAGGGTGAAAAGCCCCTTAGAAGCACATTTCTTTTTAAAAAGGGAAAACCATGATTTTTGGGCTGTATTTTCACAGCAACATGACCCCAAAAAATTATAAATATGCTTCTAAACCACAAATTAAAAAATTTGTGAGGGAGAAATGCCACTTAGAAGCCAAAATTTCTTTTCCAAAGGACCAAAATTTATAGCTGAAACTCACAGCAACATGCCCCCAAAAAAATTATAAAAATGACTTCCCCCAGACTATTAAAATTTTTGAGGGAGAAAGGCCACTTAAAACACTTTTTCTGTTTCCCAAAAGGACCGGATTATTGCTGTATCTCACAGCAACATGACCCCCAAAACCTTTAAACAAGCGAAAATTTCCTTAAGAAAAAGTGAGAAAAGGAAAAACGGTGTTGTCATAAAACCCTTTTGGCTGTCTTTTAAAAAGCCCTCCTCACACCCCCAAAACCCCAAAATGAACTTTTTGGGGAAAAGAGAAAAAAATTTTGCAGTAAAAAATTTAACTTTTTTAAAAAAAATTTTTCAAGAGGACCTTTTCTGTTTGAAAAGGAATGTGAAGTAACGGGCAACTAATCGGTGACCTCGGAAATTTGGGGGCTACAAAAATCATCAAAAACCCCCCATGCCTGTTTCATTTTGATGAAAGCCCAAAAATCCCTTTTAATTCCGGGGAAAAGCCGGTTTGCTTTGTCTGTAATGACTCCTCCAGTTTGGGGCTGAATCCCCCCAGATATGACGCTGGCTGCTGGGCGGGACAACACCTCTAGGGCGTGACGACCAGCTCGGGCCATTCGCCTTTTTGGGATACCCAGAAGTCAAAGGGGCCCGGGAACACATGAAAAAACCCACGGTGTTGAGAGGCAATGGGTCGTGCACCATAAAATCTTAAGCGAATCCCTGTGGGGTTGGGATGTGTGCCCTGAAATTTTGCATGCTTTGGTGAGGTGGTAAACAAAGATTGCCAAGGCCCAACCCAAAGGTTTCTGCCACCTTGCCTGCTGCTGCCGCTACGCCTGTTTGGGCCACTCTACGCTGTCACGCCCGCTGAGTTGTTCCCCCGGGGACTTTTGGGGGAACGTGAAGCAGACGCAACAAAGTCTCCAGTTGATCAATACAAGGTCTCCATTTCCTGCATTTTATTTCCTCTTTTTGGGTGGGGGGAAAGGGAAAGGGTGCTGATTTTTTTTTTTTGTCCCGGGGGGATCCAGGGGGGTGGCCCCCCCCAGAAACTGTTGTTCTTTTTTGATGGCCTTAAGCGAGGAAATCATTTTGGAGGAAATGGAAAAAACCAAGCACCCCTGTGAGAAAAGGGGACCCTTTGTTTTCCCCAAGCCTCTGGGTCGGGGGGAAAACTAGCAAACTTATCTTCCCCTCTTCCTCATCCGCCTAAAATTTTTCCGCCCCCAAACCCTTCTTTTCCAAAGGGCAGGGACGGGGTAACATCGGTGTCTGGGAAAATCCCTCCCCCCTCCTCCTCCTCCTCCTCCGCTCCTCTGGCACAGCTTCAACACCCCCTGATTTTCCCCAGTTTAAGAAAAACCCGGGAAAAGCTGATGCCCCAAACCCTTGCACTACCTCTGGACCCCAAAACCACTGCCAATGAAGACCGATAAAATTTGGTGAAACTTTTGGGGCCTTGGGGTTTTTGACGGAGAAAAAAAGGCTCCTTTGGTCCAAAACTGTGTCCGTCTCCTCCTCCGCCCGCGGGCGGGACCTGTTGTTTCGGGAGTGCCCAAACCCGATCTTTCCAGAACTAAGATCACCACAATGCTCATGCTGAAAAGGGCCCTTGCCCCGCACTGACCTTTTTTGGGGCTTTCTTAAAAAACTGAAAGGGATGGTGCAGAGCCTTTTTTACCTGCCCCACTCTCGGTGGTTCAAAAACCCCCCAGGTCCGTAAACCCCTGCTTGCCCCCCCCATGTTTCACTTCGTACTGCCCTAAAGGCATTGGCCCCTGCTTCCCCAATCGCTGGACATGGGGAGGGGGAATTTCCCGCGGGGTTGCCACGCAACAATGAGACGGGTTTACGGGGGGGCCGACTGCCGGGTGCAACCAGCCAGGCGGGAAAAAAGCAGGTTGCGAACGGGGGGAAATAAGGAACTCGTCCTCGAGCCTTCATCAGCAGGCCATTTCCCGACCCGGGTAGCTCCCTTTTGAAATTTCTGGGCGACAAGGTTCATGACAAAGTGCCAGGCCCAAAGGGGTGTGCCCAGCCTACCGATCTTTAAAGGGCGGCCCGCAGATTTTGCCCGTTAACACACCCACCTTTTTTTATCAAAAAGGTTCTTTTCCCCCCCCAGGGGGCTCGGTCTCGTTTTCTTAAGGGGCCTCCACAGCCCTACCTGTGGGGTGGGGCGGTCTCCCCAAAGGGAGATTAATTTCAACACGGGCCCGGTGTCCTGGGCACTGATCCACCAGAGGACCCCTTTTGGGAAAAGAGCCCTCAAACCCCCTCCCCCGCGGTTTTGAAGAGGTGCGCCCAACCGAGAGCCACCTCACCCCAGAGGGCATCCACCCAGCTCCCCATTAGCTTTTACAGAGAAAAATAGCGGGCCCTTTGGGCCCTTTCTTACTAGTTTCCCTTGTCGGTGGGGAGGTGGGCTTTTCCCGGACACCCAAAGCGATAACACGCTTGAAAAATTTTTGATGACACTGGGGGCCAGGGCAGGGACGGATTTTCTTTGGGAAAGAAATGCCTGCCCAACTGGTTTTTGGGGGCAAGCGAGGGCCATGACTGGTGGAACCCATCTGTGTCCACCAAAACGGAAAGGCAACATTTCCCAAACCAAAAGCCTTGGGGAAAGCCACATTCAGGGTTTTGGCTTTTGGGGTGGTTTGGGTTAAATGTTTTCTCTTCCCCCAAACCTGGAAGACCCGAAGGCTGGCTGCTAGACTGGGGCCCCTGAACGGGGTGCAGGTTTGCAAAATGGGGGAAGGAGAAGGGGGAGGTTGGGGCCCCTGGTTGGGGCTGGTGGAAAATCGGGGGGGCGGTGGAGGCTGATCCCTGATCATGAACCCCTGAAGAAAAGGGCACTGAGAACGCCCTTTTGGGGTGGCGGGGGGGGGAGGGGAGAGACCGAGGGTGTTTACAGTGGTTGGAGGCCCGGCGTCGGTTTGGCCTTTTTTGGGCCCAAATGGGTTCCCCTTTTCCCTTTCAACTCATCAAATTTGCCCGCATTTTACTAACATGTTGGTGGTTGTTAACCACCTTTTGGGGTTTTTGCCTTACTTATGGGGTTTTTTCGGCAAAGGGGGCATATGACATCGCTGGGGGAATCAAGGAGGGCCCTTTTTTTTTTTTTTTTTTAAAAAAGGGGCCCCGGCCCTTTAAAAGGGGCCTTTGGGCCTTTTTGACGGGGATAAGCGAGGAGCGGGGTTTTTCGCTGACCGTGGCTGGGGAATCATTTTCAGCGGACTTTCTGCGACCAGCCCTCTCCCCTTTTTTGGGGAGGACCCGTAAAGAAAACTAAAACCCCCCCAACGCTTCCCCCCCTCTCCACTGTGAAGCGCTCGCCCAAACAAATTTTTGGGAAAAGACCAGGGTGGATCCGCAATGTCGTATCACATCCTTTAACAAAGGGACTTTGGGCCCTCCTGACTTTTTGCATCCAAAGCTGCGGGCTAAAAAGCAAGGGGGATGCAAGGCTTGGGCCCACCGCCCGGGGTTTTTTTGGGCCCATTGAAACCTCTTCCTTCACCTCCCCTTATGGCATCAGTAAAATGGGCGCGAGCAAAAAAAATCTTTCCTTTTTTTGGGCCCCTTTATCTTTTAACCATGGGCCCTTTTTGACCCCCAAACCCCATTTTGTCATCAAAGAGGTCCCTTTAGAAAATGGGGGTTATCCACAGTGGGGTACAAAAGTTGAAATTTGGGCTGCTTCATGTTGGACGGATGCTGAAGTGCTGATGAAAGCATTTTTGGCCGTGACTTTGGAGGGGGCCCAAGGTAAGACTGCTGATCAGGTTTTCATTAACCACTGAAAGGGCAGATTGGCGACATGTTTTGTTTTCTTAGATTCACAGGGCCCTGCCCCCCGCGATGAAAAGGCCGACGGTCCCCTTTCAACTGACGATCCGCTGGCAGCCCTGTTGTTGCCAGCACTGGGAAAGGGGCACCTTCCTTTTGTACCTCTTCCCCCATGGCCCACCCACCCCCTCTTTTTCTTTCTTCCACCGCATTTCGCTCCAGTTCAGAAAAAAAAAAATTTGAGAAGGTAAAGGAATAGTTTTTTTGGAAAAATCCCCTTTTTTAAAAAAACCGGCAAATCAAAAGCTAAATTCCCCAAATCCCTCTAATCAAAAACAAAATTCTGGAAATTTAAATTTTTTAAATGCAAGGTTTTCTATCAACAAATCTGGACTGGGGAAAAGTTCAAAAAAAAAACGTATCGTTATGTTTTTGGGATAATAAAAGGTTTTTTTTTTGCACCCTTTTCAAAATTTACCCGTGGTTAATATAGAATTGCTGTTTTTTAAAATTTTTCGTAGATCGCTCAATGAACAGTGCGGGTGCCAAAAGGGCAAAAAACACGTAACTTTATGTTTTGGGAAAAAATAAACGGGATTTTTTTTCAAACCCTTTCAAATCACCTGTTTGGGGAAAATAGAATTGCCTTTTTTTAAGATTTTTCGTAGATTTCTGCGCAATAACATCTGGGGGCCCCAAAAGTTTAAAAAAACACGTAACTGGTTTTTTTTTTTGATATAATAAACGGTATTTTTTGGGGACCTTTCAACTCACCTTGGTAATATAAATTGCTGTTTTTAAAAATTTACGTAGATTCTGCTCAATGAACAGGGGCGGGTGCGCAAAAATCCCAAAAAAACTAACAGTTTTTGTATTGAAATAATAAAAAGGTATTTTTTCACCTTTTAACTCACCTTTGGTGAATAAAGAATTGCTGTTTAAAAATTTACGTAGTTTCCCCTTCCCAAAAAAAAAAGGGTTGGGGGCGCAAAAGGGCAAAAAAAAAACGTAAAATTTTATGTTTTTGATATAAAAAACGGTATTTTTTTGCACCTTTCAACTCACCTGTGGTGAAAAATAGAATTTCGTTTTTTAAAATTTACGTAAATGCCCGCGTCAAAAGAACCGGGGCTGGGTGCGCAAAAAATCAAAAAAAAACGTAACTGTTTTTGTTTTGAAAAAAATAAACGGGATTTTTTGCACCTTTCAATTCACCTGGGTGAATATGAATTGCTTTTTTTTAAAAATTTAAAGTAATGCTGCGTCAATGAACAGGGGCGGGGGCCAAAAGTCAAAAAACAAAGTAACCCGTTAAAGTTTTTATATAATAAACGGTATTTTTTTTCACCTTTCAATTCACCTTGGTGAATATAGAATTGCTGTTTTTTAAAATTTTCGTAGATGCTGCGTCAATGAAAAAATTTCTTGGGGGCGCAAAAGCAAAAAAAACATAAATGTTATTTTTTTGATATAATAAAACGGTATTTTTTTCACCTTTTTAATTCACCTGTTTGGGGAATAATAAATTGCTGTTTTAAAAAATTTTACCCTAATTTTCCCGCGTCCCAAAGAACAGTGCGGGGGGCGCAAAAGTCAAAAAAAACCCCGTAAAATTTGGGTTTTGTTTTTTATATAAAAAACGGAAAATTTTTTTCAACCCTTTTAATTCACCTGAGGTTTTAAATATAGAAAATTTTGTTTTAAAATTTAAAGTAGAAGCTGCTTTAATGAACCCTGCTGGGTGCGCAAAAGTCAATTTAAAAACGTAACTGTTATGTTTTTATATAATAAACCCGGAAAAATTTTTTTTACCTTTCAACTCACCTTGGTAATATTGAATTGCTGTTTTTAAAAAATTTACGAAAATGCTGCCCTCAATGAACTTCTGGGTGCGCAAAAAATCCCAAAAAAAACGGGAACGTTTGTTTTTTTAGATAATAAACGGTAAATTTTTTTCAACCCTTTCCCAAATCACCTGGGTTTAAATAGAATTGGGTGTATTTTAAATTTACGTAGATTTCGGGGTCAATGGAAAAAATGCGGGTCGCAAAAATCCAAAAACCAAAGAAAATGCTATTTTTTATATAAAAAACGGTAAATTTTTTGCCCCCTTTCAATTCCCCCTTGGTGGGAAAATAAATTTCTGTTTTAAGATTTACGTAGATGCTGCCTCAAAAGAACGGCTGGGGCGCAAAAAGGGCAAAAAAAACACGGGAACTGTTATTTTTTTATATAATAAACGGTATTTTTTTTTCACCTTTCAATTACCTTTGGGGAATATAGAATTTTCCCGTTTTTAAAAATTTTCCCTAGAGCGCGTCAATGAAAGTGCTGGGTGCCAAAAGTCAAAAAACACATAACTGTTAAAGTTTTTTATATAATAAACGGTATTTTTTTTGCACCTTTCAATTCCCTTTGGAATAAAAAAATTGCTGTTTTTAAAAAATTTACTTTGATGCTGGGGCCCAAAGAACAATGGGTGGGGGCGCAAAAGTCCCAAAAAAAACGAAAATGTGAAGTTTTCCCTCTATAAAAACGGTAAAATTTTTGGGAACAAACAAAACCCGTGCGACTATAAGATTGCTGGAAAATTTTAATTTAAGTGCAAGGTGGATAAAAACAACAGTCACAGGGGGGTAATGGGTAAAATTGAACACCTATCTAAAAGTAAAAATGTAATAAAAGTGGAGTTTTGCAGCTAACAAAGAGACCTGCATTTTCTAAAATGAAAAGTTTTTTCCAATATAAGTTCAGGGTGGGCCCCAAAATCCCGGAAATATTTTAATAGCAAACTGTTTTAATTTAAAAAAGTATTTCCACTACAATGTCTACACAAGTCTTTGTGAACTTTATCCAGTGTTCTTTATAGATAAGCTTGTCTGTGTTCCGCCTGCGGCCGCCCCCCCCCCCCCCGCTTCCACCGCCGTGAATTTACAGCGGTAGATCTGCTTTAAAATTCCCTAGCTAACTACATAAAATGTTCAAATCTCTAATCAAACCAAATTGGAAGGATCACAACTAATAAAAAGGTTTTCTCTGTGCAGAAATAGACTAATTCGCTGAGCTTTTTGGGCCACAGGCAGAGCGCAGGTCCTAACCCTATGAGACCTGAGAGACACTGAGGCTGAAACAGGAAACGCTTTTCTATGTAAAACAGGTCATGTGATTTTCCAGCCAATCGCAACCATACACATCCCAGTCATGACGTCGCACACACATCTCACCCTGCTCTATTCTGTAATCTGAATTTGCTGGCCCCCAAAAATTACAGGAAGCGCCGAAAAAGGCGCGATCTTAATAGATGATGCACAGATTTTAACCTTAATTATCGCATGATCTGGAAATTTCGATCACCATAAAAACCTTGCCGATTTCAACTTTGTCGATAAAAATCGTTCAACACTAGTAATTAGCTCTTAAGGCAAGTAGCTCCTTCTTTTGCAGGTTAATAGGAAGGGCTTCTATGTTTGTAGCATTTATTTTATATCCTGACAGCTTATAAAACTTATTTAATAGGGAGTGTAAATTTGGAAGTGATGTATGAAGGGAGGATATAGTTAATAAAGTATTGTCTGCAAAAAGTGATAGTTTAAACTCCTCATCTCTAATCTTAAAGGGGAGTTAAAATTGCTCATTGGTCCTTTGGGGCCATGATAAAACCTAGAAGATAAAACTCATACTTACCTCCTGGATGCATCCATTCAGTCCTGGCGGTCTCTTCAACCCAGCTGAAGCAGTGGACAGACATCGTTCACCTCACAGGTGCAGCCAATTACAGGCTAGAGCGGTCACATGCATGTGACCTGTGATTGGCTGCACCTGTCACGTGAACGATGAACATTGACTACTTACTTCCTGGATGAATGTACCGGCCGCCGGGACTGAAAGGGAGCATCCAGGAGATAAGTATGAGTCTTAACTTCTATTTTTCATCATGTACCGACCGAACAATGAGCATTTTAAACTCCCGGAACACCCCTTTAACATCTTGAATATCAGGACTGAGAGAAATGGCAGAGGCAAGTGGCTCAACACTCAACACAAACAGTATGGGTGATAATGGGCATCCCTGATGCCATTGGGCGACATATTATAGGGAAGTAGGAGTTGAGTAAAGAACATAAAGGGCTTGAAGGAAAGGGACAAAGATTCCAAAACTCCTCAACACTGCTAGCATATAGGACCAATTGAGCCTGTTAAATGACTTTTTAGGGTCTAAACTCAATACCAATGCCGACTGGTTCAATTTATTGTCCGCGTCAATAACTTTAATTGCTCTCTTTGTGTTGTCTCCTCTCTGGCGGTGTAACACAAATCCGACCTGATTTTTGTGAACCAGTTGATGCAACTATATCACTAACCATGACCTACAAGGCTCTCCATAACCTCCTCCTCCATACTTCTCTGCTTTAATCTCCAGATATCTCCCCTCCAGCATTCTCGGCTCCTCACAGGGCCTTCTTCTCTGCTCTCCTCTTATCAGCTCCTCACACAACCGTCTCCAAGACTTCTCTCGTTCTTCCTCCACACTCTGGAACTCACTGCCCCAATACATCAGACTCTCCTCCACTTTCTCACACCAGCATGCAGAAAAGCCGCAGTATAAGGCATGGGGAGATTGCACAGATGCAAAGTAACCAATGACACAATCACTCATACAACCTCAGGGCATGAGGGAGGTGGTTGCCGGTACTACAATTGCATATAATTTATGGCACAAAAGTGTGCCATAAATATAGATACGTGTGGTACACAATGCTGGCTTACAACCTATTAGTGACACCCATACTATTAGACCAGGCAGGCTGCCCAGCATTTTCTAAGTGTCCAACACAACACTGGCACACTCTGCTCCCCAGCACTGTTGGGCAAATAAAACAGGGGATACTGGAAAAATATTAAATATGAGGTATTAGTTGGTAATGGTGCCCCATAACACAAGCTCACAAGCCTCTTTGAGTAAGTAATGTCCCATTTTCTGTATGTTTTTTCTGTAAAGTTGTTAGTGTAGGGACTCACAAGACATGAGAAGCCGTGAAGAGGCTTGTGAGCTTGTGTTATGGGGCCCCATTATCAACTAATACCACATATTTAATATTTTTCCAGTATGCCCTTTTTTATTTGCCCAACAGTGCTGGGGAGCAGAGTGTGCCAGTGTTGTGTTGGACACTTAGAAAATGCTGGGCAGCCCGCCTGGTCTAATAGTATGGGTGTCACTAATAGGTTGTAAGCCAGCATTGTGTACCACACGTATCTATATTTATGGCACACTTTTGTATCGCCTTATTATATGCAATTGTAGTACCGGCAACCACCTCCCTCATGCCCTGAGGTTGTATGAGTGATTGTTTCATTGGTTACTTTGCATCTGTACAATCTCCCCATGCATTATACTGCGGCTTTTCTGCATGCTGGTGTGAATAGGTGTTAAAGTTGGGGTGCAGTTTTTTATCTTGCTCTAGCAATTAGCTGCACATGTGATCTTTTTCCCAGTCAGCATAAATGGCAAAGTTGCTTGCTACTGGGTTCATGTTTGTTCAGCCATTGAGCTGTTGACAAGCCCCAAAGAATTGGAGTGTTCTCCTCCACTTTCACCAGATTCAAAAGCAACCTGAAAACCCATCTCTTCAGGATTGCCTATAACCTACAATAACCCTGCTGCTACTGTGCTACCCCACAAACATGTCTGCTACCTTCTGTCTCTATCCTCCTCCATTGTAGATTGTAAGCCCTCGTGGGCAGGGCCCTCTCTCCCTCTGTGCCAGTTGTAAGTCATTCATTGTAATAATTGTACTTGTTTGACAAATGTTACATATGTAACCCCCCTTTGAATGTACAGCTCCATGGAATCAATGGCACTTTAAAATAAAAAATAATAATAATAACCTATTGGCCAGTATTTAAGTGAACATTTTTAAGAATGTATTGAGTAGGGTAGTAGGCTTTTAATTAGAGACTTCCATTGGGTCTTGTTTTGGAATCGAAGTTATATAGGAATGTAATAAGGTAGAACCCCAGAACCTCCCAACAAAGAGTTATACAATTGAATTTGATAGGAAGAAAGCTGAGGACCAAAGGCTTGATAATACAAAGTAAGACCATCTTGTCCTGGAGCTTTTCCATTACCCATTGTTTTAAGGGTCTCTTCTAATTCTTCATGAGTTATTGGCAAATTAAGGAAGTCTACCACTTCCAAAGAGAGGGTTGGTAAGTTACAGGAGGTTAAAAGCTTATTCAAAATGTGATCTCTTGCCAATTGTTAGAACAGTATCAAGGAGTGAATACAAATCAGAGAATATAAATCAGATCATATTAGGAGGCATAGAGCGCAAGAGGGAATAAAAAAGAGGGGAGGGGTGAAGGAAAAGAGGTAAAAAAGAGGGAGCAAATTAACAAAATAAAAGAAAGAGAAGAAAGAAGAAGAAGAAGAAGCCCTTGAAGAATTATCTGTACCCTCAACATCTAAATTAACAGGGGCTGCAGAAGAAATTATGTTAAGCAAAAAGCAAACCTGACATTTCTGAAGACAAATGCTATCAATACATGTCACAAATTATGGCAGGAAAGAAGAAGCAATCTGGCAATCCAGCAAGGACCATATTTTATTCAAGTCTTTGGTAAGAGCTGGAGTTAGGTGAGGAACCTCTGGAACCTAGAGAATACGACCTATTTCTATTATCCTGGGCTTTTTGCCAAACCACTGGTCGAAGTGGAGATGGAAACTTCAACTCCCAATCTGGAATGAAAGGAGGAGCAGAAATCTTCTATCTTTGGTTGCTATTAACATGAAAGGGAAATCCTATTTATATAAAATGTCCCGGTGATTAAGTACTGTAATTAGGGGTTTTAGCCATCTCTGCTTATGTAGAGTCATCCAAGAGAGATCAGGATGTAATTCAAGATGAAAGCCTTCAAATTCGATTGATTTTTGTATTCTTACTTTGGACATACGCTCTTTCAGCTCAAAATCATGAAGACAGCAAATCATATCCCTTGGCACTTTGGTGACTTGCTTGGGTTTCAAATCTCTATGTGCTCTTTCACGTTTAATACAGTGATTAGATCGCTTGCCAAGTAGTGAGGTGAAGATTGCGTTAAGTATAGATCTTAAAGGGGTTTTCTCATTACAGGCTTTCGCAGACATGAGCTGTTTCTCTCTGTCTTACAGCTTCAAATCCAGGAGCGGGTCTCTCCTCCCAGTTGGAGGGTCTCTCCTCCCAGTAGGTGAGTCTCTGTTTCCAGTAGGCGTGTCTTCCCTCACTGTAGAGTTTTGACATCACACCACCTCCCTGCTCCCTCCTTAGTCATCATCATAATTCTAAGTGAGCAATGGGAGGGAGAGGATGTCACAGCTCTGCAGCAGACTTCCTGCAGTAGTCAGTTCTCATGGCTGGAGAGTTGTCACCTTCCTCCACAAGCTCCTTGTATCCAGAACACCTGAATTAGTGTCAACAGTTATAAATACAGCCTGAAATGATGAAACAAATGTGAGAAATGCATACTGCTCCCCCCTCTGTTATCAGGCAGGAGATAGAGGGGGACCAGGGTGTATAAGGCTGTTGTACATGGGGGGAGATTGAATCTTTCACCTAGAGACTCAGTAATTTCCCAGATCCTTCACAAAGAGCTATCACTGGGAGAGGAGCATAGAGAGCTCAGGCAGCCTTCTTTACACAGAAACAGACTTCAGCTGCACAAAAAGCTGAGGAATCCAGTTTAACTTTCATTTTAAACAGCTCAGAGGGGAGTGTAGGCAGCCAATCACAGCATAGGGACTGTGTTCCTTCCAGAGCTGAGCTAAATATCAGGCAGCCAAATACAGCAAAAGGGCATGGCCTGATCCCAGGCTTCAGATTTAGCTCTAGACACAGATTAGCTCATAGCTGCTATACTAAATGATTTATGTAATTCAAACCAATTGCAAAAGTGCTTATTTCTACTGTCCCTATCATCACAGATATGATCTTTGTAGCGAGAAAACCCTTTTAAGTTCTCGTCCTTTGAATTCTGGTAAGTCACAAAGCATAATATTATTGTGTCTACCTCTGTTTTTGAGGTCAAGTATCTGGTAGTATCTCTAAGTGTTTGAGCTTGTGAAGATATCTGGTTTTCTAGGTCTGAGACATAGCATCTGGGCTCATCATGTGTATGTGATCCCTCTAAGTCATCTACACGACCTGCAATTGCTTTAAGATTAGTCCTCACAGCAGCTTTCAGTCCTGCAGGTTTCTTTAATCTCAGTCACTAAGGAATTCAAGTCACTCTTAGTAGGAAAATGGCTAAGGCAGGTTTTTGCAGTCTTGGATCTGAGATGTAGCCAATGTATGTAGATCTGGAGCCTCTACCAATGATTAAGAGGATAAATTCCATTTGCTTTTGGCGAACATAAAAGCGAAGCAGAATCCATTGCTTTGTCCAGAGGATCAGACCAATTTTGTGACTTAACTCCTGTGGACCCTCCAGACTTTTTGTGGTTTCCTTTGGTTCTTTGTGATTTAGGTGGCATGGTAAATATAGGGTGCAAGCTCTATTAAGAGTTAAATGTACCTGACTCTGATACAGTATTGCTGCATGTGGTGGAATAGTCTGCAATATAATTTATGATGTTATCCCCTGCAGGGTCAAATTCAGGAGTGTGAACAGTTAAACTGCAATCTTCTTAGATTGTAGATTCAAAGACAGTAAAAGGCAATTTAGGTATACATTTGCCCCTTCATAAATTTTTTGTGATCTGGATACTGATGAAGGCAATTGTCTGGTAAAAAAACAAGTGGAATCAACACCCTTATGCACTGGTTGAGATGGCTTCTGGCTCTCAGTAGTGTGCCTGTAATCAGAATCGTTCCGATCACGATTCTCAGGGATCGTGAAGGAGATTAAGGTGCTCACTATCAAGAAAAGCGTTCTCATCTCAGTTCTCAGTTCTGCGTATTTTGTATTTGCTGGAGGATGTTAAATTCCCAATAAAGCAGTGTTGTCTGTCTTGTCAGATATGGAAACCCTGTCTGGCATTATCATAAGTGCACCTTATTATTTAACTCCAGTCGTACCTTGTCAGGGCAGTGTAAGAAATGTTGTATGCTGTGCCTGTAAACTGGGACAACCTCAGGAGTCCTTTGTTTGTGCCGCAGCCGCCTCCCTTTGGTTTAGTCAAGATAAGACCCAGGTGAACAGTAGCGGTGGCAAAATGGTCACCAGCACCAAGCAATCGTATGATATACGATATACGATATACATTCTGCTTGTGGAGACTCTACCTGTGCCGCTTTGGTCACCAGATCTCCTCTGAATCCCCAGATGAAATGGAACTCCAGCAAGCCTCCAAGAGAGGTATCGTAGTGACCAGTAAGAGAGAAGTTCTGCACTAGTGCACCAAGACACCAACATGTGCAGCCGCACGCACAGTGCCGCTTACCACAAACGGCTGGGAATACTAGGCTACAAGCAACAAAATATACAGGTGCTTACTAGAGCTTTAGACAGCGGTCCAAAGCTCTGAGATCAGAAACGGCTATATGCTGGGTCAATCAAGACCACTTGAAGCTAGTGCTGGCCAGATTTATTCTAATGTAGTCTTCTATGTGAGCAGTATGTCCAAGAAGAATCTCAGCTATGTGGCCATCTTGTTCAGTGCTCAGACACGCCACCCCCTTTACCCCCATTGTCCAATTTTGATTCTCACAAGCTCAGTGTAGGTACTTTCTGTGGTAAGCAGGGATCAGAATGGATATTCTGACTGGTCTGTGGCCAAGATGCAGTGTGTTTTTGTCATATCCAGCATTAAGTTTTTCAGCAATTTGTGCTTCAGTACCTTTTCTCTGGGATTGCTTAATGCTAGCCTTCGTTACCCAATCAATAAATCTTGGATGCCCATGACCCTGTTGCCAGTTTACTGATTGACCATTCTTGGACCACTTTTGGTAGGTCCTAGCTGCTGTATACTTAAAAAATACCTCATGAGACCTGTTACTCTGACCTAGTCATCTAGCTTTCATGATCTGGTACCTGTTAAAGTTGCTCTTACACTTGCTCATTTTTTCCTGCTTCAATCACCAAAGCTTCAAAAACTTGATTGCTCTCTTGTTGACGAATATATGCTACCCATTGACAGGTGCCATTGCAAGAACATGTCAACCATTATTCTTGTCACTTTTCTGGTTTTGATGACTGGTGAATTTCTAAGGTAGCATTCTTTTATTTTCATTGAGATAAGTGATATTTTCAAAATGGAAAGTCCACCTTGTCTCAAAATCACCATCATCTACTTTTGGTTTATAATTGAAGTAAATCATTAAAGACAATCTCTTAGGCAAACAAAACACAGAAGACAAGAAAGTGTTTAAATTAGCTGCTCAAATATTGATTTTTCATCCCTCGGGATGATTCATTTTGTAAAGCGCACTAGCTGCTGCTGAGGATGGAGGGGTTATTGTAGTGTTGGATTCATACACACAGGTATTTTATGTTACCACTTTCATAAACTCATTCATGAGAATATGACATCTGTGTCATAATCACTGCCAGGTTATAGTATAGCTAAGATATATATTCACTAACCTGTCTGTAGATGTTGCCTGAGGTTGTCAGAAGTGAAGATAAGTGAGAATATTTTCAGAATTTCCTTCAGTAAATCCACTGAGAGGCATAAGTTGACCTCTCCCAAACCTGCTATGGCTGCGTACAGAGAACAATTCATTGTATTCTATTTCCCAGAAAATAGTACCAAGAGTATGTTCACATGCTGAATTTTCACATAGATTTCAAGTTAGAAATTGCCTCAAAATTTGAGTCCCATTTATTCATTTTCTCTTGATTTGTAATCCACAATGCTGAAAAAAAAGAAGTGTCGGATTGTTGTTTTTCAGCAGTCGGATTCTGTGTGTTTGGTGGCCGTGATGAGGATTAGCCCATGAAGTGGAATTATCTACGTCCAAAAGAGCGGCAAAACCTGTGCAGGAATTTAAAGTTATCGCCTTAGATTTCTGTCACTAATTCCTTGTTGGATTTTTCCACATAAAGAATCCCACTTTTGAATTTACCCTATGATGAACTTCACAGAAAATGCTGCTTTAACACAAGGTCAAATAATCATCATAACTTAGATCGTCACTATATGATGATGTGTTATCTGTAGCTCTTTGTGAAGACTGAGGTAAGCCTACTATGTTATCTTAAGGCCTCTTGCATACCAGCATACTATGGTTCTGTACACCCCTTCACTACACAAGGTGTATGGACCTAAAATATAGGGCCCATACAAAAAAGTGCCCTTCTGTTTCTCCAAATGGCTCCAATTTAATATAGAGACATACAAAGTCTTGTTTTTTGTCAGATAACATATAAATCCCACCAATTAGACCACAGAGCAACACATGAAGTGCCTATAGCTCCTTATCACTAAACCAAAGACAGATAGAGGGTCTAATTCCTTTTAACAAAGATCAAGTGTAATATCTGTTCTTATCTGTAGGCTTGACATATGGACAGGTACAGACACACTAAGGTTTCGTACCAGAGGTATGCAGTATTGCATTATATGTGGGCTGTAGGTGACTCAAGCCCCAGGATCAAAACCATGAGTTTCAAGGGGAGGTAAAAGCTCAAGGTGTGACGTGCCCTACGAGTGTGTGCCTGAACTCACTAACGCTGACTGTGAACACTGAACTGTGTGCCTGAGCTCACTGGGTGTGGAACCCCACTTTAGTAAATGGCACGTTTCCACTGCACTTCAACTTTTCAAGTCCCTTGGAGCAAACACCCCTATCTCCTGGCCTTCCGATCTGAGGAATTTTCATAATTCCAGATAAACGTCTGGGCATTATTCACTGTGCACATTCATATTTGTTTAACTTTTTTTATGTCTCTGTGTTGTCCCTGTCACTGTTGTTTGTCACAGGATTTAGGGATGTGCTGTCCTTCTGGGACAATACTGACATTTCGCGGGAGAATGTGTGACCATCAGGTTCTTTCTCCCCTTCAACCCCAGCTCTCTTTGGAGAGGTCAACATTGTTGAACTCCTTGGTTGACGGCCTTGTTACCTGTGCTAATGCCAGGAGTAAGTAAGAGACTTTCCAAGCTTCGACAAAGGGGGACCACCTGTTCTGAACCCTTGCAGGAGCCTTCTGGCTCAGGACAGAACGGGGCTTGTGATAGATTATATCCCTGTGAACTTTTTTTGTTTGACTCTGTTGCACTTTTTTATGCACTCAGGCTTTAAAAGAAAAAAAGGTCATATTGTAAAAGAAATTGGCAGTAATTACAGAGATGAAAAAATCGTTCTGGCCAGTTAGGTTTCCACTGATATACATATCCGCTCTAAGGATCTGTTGCATGGTAAAATGAGTTTTGATCTACCTACTTTATGTAACATCTACTTGTTGATCAGTATTTTGGAAGTAGTAAAAACCTGGCAGACCAGTATTTGTGGAGTAGAATCCTGGCAGTTTATCATGTAACTTCCTCAAAAAAACTTTAAAATTTGATGTAGAAATCATCTTGAATGTGTCTCCCAACCAGGGGCGTAGCTACAGGGAGTGCAGCGGTAGCGGTCGCTACCAGGCCCTGCAGCCTGAGGGGACCCAAAAGCTCTCCTGCCACATAGGAGAGACCAGTATTTTAAGTGGCACATGGCAGCTAGGGAGCCCCATTTCACTTTTTGCACTAGGGCCCCGGAGCTTCAAGTTACGCCTCTGCCCCCAACCCCATTCAGATATACAAGAACAGTGACAGAAATTTGGGCAACAAATCTGCTGTGTGTTAACTTACTCTTGGTGTTAATGCACATTGGATGGAAATGCTGCAGAATTTATACATTGGATTTGCATGTAGTGGAGCCACAGAGTATTATAGTAACAACAGAATTGAGGAAAAATGTCATCTAACCTTCCATGAAAAAATCAGTGTGGCAATTGACCTGCCAGTGGATTTTAAATTTATTGCATTTGATAAATTTTTGTTTTGTATAATTACCCAAACAGGGTCTCTATTTCGCCAATTGACCCTTTTACAAAGGGGTCGGCAGTCAAATATATATTTTTTTTTTTTGTCTAAACTCATTGGATAACATATATGAAACTGGCGTGATGTGAGACAAAAAAGCTGTTGTAGGCCACATCCAACATATTTATAAAAGGATTTGCACCAAAAATGGGTGCACCTCTGACATCCTTGACATTTTTGTCCATGCCAATTCTTAGGGGATATGTCGCGCCAACAGAATGTGGTGCAAAAATAGTGCTCTAATCCCTGTCATTTTCAAGGTGGCGAGGCTGACATAAAATTTGCAGCAGACACTTTTTTGGCACAAAAATGTACCTCACAACGGGACACCTTTCTAAAGTGCTGTGAGATCCTTTCATACATACTGACAATGATAAACTAACCTACTGAGAAGTACAACTGTCGAGGCGGTGCTACTTTTCATACATCTCTTCAATTGATTTTATCTCTATTTTATATTAACCCCTTAAGGACCAGGCGTTTTTTTTGGTGACACGTTCGTTTTTCCCTCCTCGCCTTCTGAAAGCCATAACTTGTTTATTTTTCCACCTACATAGACACATGAGGGCTTTTATTTTGCGGGACAAGATGTACTTTCTAATGGTGTTATTCACTATACTATAGAATATACTGGGAAACCGCAAAAAAATTGTGAAAAAAAATGTATTTTTGCCATGTTTGCGGGGGTTTTGCTTTTACGGCGTTCAATCTTTGGTAAATATAATGTGTTATCTGTATTCTTCAGGTTGTTATGCATCTGGCAATACCAAACATGTAGGGTTTTCGTTAATGTTATTGGTACCGTAAAAAAATTCCAAACATTTTCTATTTTTGAAATTTGCACCACGACGCCATTTTGTGCGACCAATAACTTTTTTGTACTAACACCTACGGACCCGTCATGAGAGGGCTTTTTTTGCAGGCTGAAGTGTCCTTTTTATCACTACATTTTTTTGGAATGCATGCGACTTTTTTGGTCATTTTATTTCCTTTTTTTGAGTGACGTAAAATTACCAAAAACGCATTTTGGCCGTTTGGAATTTTTTTCTTCTACTGGGTTTTCCCAGCGTACGGGATAAATGATTTAAATTTTTATAGATCGGACTTTTTTTCGACTGGGGAAACCAAATATGTGTAACTTTTTTTTATTTTTAAATAAATTTTATTTGTAAAATGGGAAAGGGGGTGATTTGAATTTTATACTTTTTTTTGTACTTTAAAACTTTATTTAATTTTTTTTTTACTGTAACATTGAGGCCACCTGTGTACTTGACCACTAGGTGGCGCGATTTTTAATACAAAACCTAATGCATTGCATAGGGCAATGCATTAGGGTGTACAAAGATGGCGGTTTCCCCACTTCCCTTTCTGCGGACCCGGAAGTGGGGCAAACCGCCAGGGTAAGTGACGGAGCCTTCACAAGCTCCCCACCACAATGCCCGGATCGGATCCCGGCCCCAGCATAGCTGCGCTTATGCCCCATCACCGCCCGAAACGTGCGCGGCACCGATCGGCGTTTAAATTCAGAACGCCGCGGGTCATCTTTGCCGCGGCGCCTGATGGGTAAAACAGCGCCAGCGGGCGGAGCCACCCACCGGCGCGTTACTGCCGGGTGTTAGCGGCGATTTGCCGCTAACACCCCCGGCTGTGCGGGGGGTCGGGGAGCGATCCCCCTGCAAAGCCCCTTAGGGGCCCTGGACGTACTATACCCCAAGGTCGTTAAGGGTTAACATATCCCACTCTAAAATCTGCAGCTGCTTTATTTCGCATAGGACTTTTTTTCAGCCCAAAGAATGCTTTAAAAACTTTATGCTTTTTAAGGTTTTGTGAGTTTTTTATGCAGAATTTGAAACATTTTTTTGTAAAAAAAAAAAATTAATGGTAGCAGGATTAATGTAGGTTGTAGGCTATCCTGAAGAGATGGGTTTTCAGGTTAGTTAGTTGCAAACAGGGAAGTAGCTATAGGGGATGAAGAAGTTCCAGTTATTACTGGGCTCAGCAGCCTGGGAGGTCCCAAAAGCCCTTTTGCTTCATGAGAAGATACCAGTATGGTAAATGACACATGGTAGCTGAGGCGCCCCAATTCACTTTTGTACTAGGGCCCAGGAGCTTTAAGTTACGCCTCTGGTTCCAGAATATAGGGGATGTATGCAGAGCTAATAAGAGGAGAGGAGAAAAAACGGTCCTTAAAAGATTCGAGATTGCATGAGGGCAGGTATCTGTGACACTAAAGCCAAGATCTATAGTGGGGTCAGTTTATGGAGAGCAGGGCATGGATGACTGGTAGGTGGAAGTAGGCGACAGTCTAGGGTGCCACTTCATCCCAGGCAGGAAGGGAGCACAAGGAGATATGGAGTGGGCTGAGTTTTACATTGGGGGGCGCTATGTGCCTAATTTGCCTAAGGCCCAAAATACCTTGTCCAAGACTGGATGGAAAACCCTTTGGGATCCCAGGGGTAGTATTTTTGAACAAATTTTTGCTGGAAATAAAACCCATAAAGGGTTTGGGTCAGAGAAGGAGGAAAAGGGAAAGTAGCAAGGAAAAAAAACCCCCCCGAAGCTAAGCAAAGGGGGGACATGACTTTTGGTGGGGGCCCTGACCCCCCCCCAAATTTTATAGCCCTTTTAAAGTTCCTGTTTTTAAAAAAACCCCTTTGGGGAAAAAATTGGGATCTAAGCAGTTTGGAATAGGTATGCTTAATTTTTTAAAAGTTTTGAGCTTTGGGGCAGAAGGGGACATGTTTTTGGGGGGGGGGGGGGGGGGGGGGGGGGGGGGGGAAAAAAGGTTTATAGTCTTGCAAGTCTGTGTCCTTCTCTAGCTCTTGTCAATAAAGTTTTCAAAAGATATTAGTTTGTTTGGGTTGGGGCTGTTGGGGGAAGGGGAAGGCGAAGGGGAGGATGCTACGTTAGGAGGGTGGGTTTGGGACTAGATAAAAGGGACCTTTTGGCTCTTCCTTTTTCCCCTCCCTGGTAGAACTTGGGGAAAACCGTGTCTCCAGCCTCGGGGAAGGGACATGCAGGCTTATCCCCTCACACCAAACGGGATGGGGTCCACTCACCAAAAAAAAACAGAATACAGTAGATAGTATTTTCTGTTTAGGGCACAGGGGTTTTTTAAAAAAAAAGGGAAAATTCATGAAGCACATGTTTTAGGTTTTTTCCCCTTTCACACTGCAGGCCGGGCTGGAGCTTTTTTGTCTGCCCCCTCACACGCACCCTTTGGCTGGAGCTTCTTCTGCTCCTCCCCACTGCGGGCCCCGGGCTGGAGTTTCTGTCTGCTCCCAAAACTGCGGGCCCGGGGCCTGGACTTCTGTCTGCTCCTCACACTGCGGGCCTGGCGGGAGCTTCTTCTGCTCCTCACACGCAGGCCTGGCTGGACTTCAGTCTCTCCTCACATTTCCGGGCCCCTGGCTGGAGCTTTCCTGTCCTAAATCCCTAAAACCCCTTGCAGGCCTGGCTGGAGTTTCTGTCTGCTCCTCAAAATGAAAGGCCTGGCGGGGAGTTTCTGTTTTCCCCCTCACACTGCGGGCCCCGGGCTGGAGCTTCTGTCTGCTCCTCACACTGCAGGCCCTGGCGGGAGCTTCTGTCTGCTCCTCACACTGCAGGCCGGGCTGGAGCTTCGGGTCGCTCCCAAAAAAAACGCGGGGCCTGGCGGGAGCTTCTGCCTGCCCCTAAACCTGCAGGCCGGGCGGAGCTTCTGCCCTGCTCCCCCACACTGCAGGCCTGGCGGACTTCTGTCTGCTCCCTCACACGCAGGCCTGCTGGAGCTTCTGTCTGCCCCCTTTCCACACTGCAGGCCTGGCTGGAGTTTCTGCCCTGCTCCCTAAACCCCTGCGGGCCGGCTGGAGTTTCTGTTTTGCTCCTCACACTGCGGGCCCTGGCGGGAAACTTCTGTCTGCTCCTCACACTGCAGGCCGGGGCTGGATTTTTTTTTCTCCCTCCTCACCCCTGCGGGCCGGGCTGGAGTTTTTGCCCCTGCTCCCACACGCAGGCCTGGCTGGAGCTTCTGTCGCTCCCACACGAAAGGCCCCTGGCGGGAGTTTTCTGTCTGCTCCTCACACTGCGGCCTGGTTTGGAGTTTTCTGTTTTTGCTCCTCACCTGATTCCTGGCTGGGACTTCTGTCTGCTCCTCACAACTGCAGGCCGGGGCGGGAGTCTTCTTCTGCCCTAAACACTGCGGGCCTGGCTGGAGCTTGGTGTCTGCTCCTCACACTCCCAGGCCGGGCGGGAGTTTCGGGCCCCTGATCCCTCACACCTGCGGCCTGGCGGGGGAGCTTGCGTCTCCCTCCTCATTTTTGCAGGCCTGGCGGGAGCTTCTGTTTTCTCCTCACACTAAAAAACCCCTTTGGGCCTCGGAGCTTCGTCTGCTCCCTCACACTGCGGGCCTGGCTGGGGGCTTCGGGTCCTGCTCCTCAAAAATGCAGGCCTGGGAGCTTGGTGTCTGTTTCCTCACACTGCAGGCCTGGCGGGGAGCTTCCCTTCTGCTTCCTCACAACTGCGGGCATGGCTGGAGCTTCTGTCCCCCCTCACACTGCGGGCCCGGGTTTTGGAGCTTCTGCTGCTCCTCACATGCACCCCTTGGCGGGACCTTCTGTCCTGTTTCCCTAAACACTGCGGGCCTTTGGCTGGAGCTTCTGCTATCCCTCACACCGCAGGCCTGGCTGGAGTTTTTGCTGCCCGCCCCCTCACACTGCGGGGCCTGGCTGGAGCTTGGTTCTGCCCCCTAAACACTGCGGGGCCGGGGCGGGAGCTTCTGTCTGTTTCCCCCCACACTGCGGGCCTTTGGCTGGACTTCTGTCTGCCCCTCACACGCGGGCCCTTTGGCTGGAGCTTCTGCCCTGTTTCCCACACTGCGGGCCTGGCTGGAGCTTTTTTGGTCTGCCCCACACTGCGGGCCCCGGGGGGGGGCTGGGCTTCTGCCCTGTTTCCCTCCAAACTGCAGGCCGGCCCGGGAGCTTGCTGTCTGCCCCTTCACACTGCACCCCTGGCGGGAAAGTTTCCCTGTCTGCTCCTCACACTGCGGGCCTGGTTTGGAGCTTCTGTCTGTTTCCTCAAACTCAGGCCTGGCTGGAGTTTTCGGGTCCTGCTCCCCCAAAACTGCGGGCCGGGCGGGAGTTTCGGGCCCGGGCTCCTCACACGCGGGCCCTGGCGGGACTTTTTGTCTAATCCCTCACACTGCGGGGGCCGGGCTGGGCTTCTGTCTGCCCCCTCAAAACTGCGGGCCCTTTCTGGATTTCGGTCTGATCCCCCCACACGGCAGGCCGGGTTTGGGCTTCTGCTGCCCCCCACCTGCAGGCCTGGCTGGAGCTTCTGCCCTGCTCCCCTCACACTGCAGGCCTGGCGGAGTTTCTGTCTGCTCCTCACATTTGAAACCCTGGCGGGAAAGCTTCTTTTCTGCTCCTCACCTGTGGGCCTTTGGCTGGAGCTTCCTGTCTGCTCCTCACATTTGCGGCCGGCGGGAGCTTTCTGTCTGCTCCTCCCCACGCAGGCCTGGCTGGAGCTTGGTTTTCTGCCCTCAAAACTGCAGGCCGGGTTGGAGTTTCCCTGTCTGATCCCTCACACGCGGGCCTTTGGCGGGAGCTTGCTGTCTGCTCCTCACCTGCAGGCCGGGCGGGAGCTTCTTCGGGTTGCTCCCACACTGCAGGCCTGGTTTGGAGCTTTTTGCCCTGCTCCTCCCCCTGCGGGGCCGGGCGGGAGTTTCCCTGTCTACCCTCCCCAACTGAAAGGCCGGCGGGAAACTTCTGTCTGCTCCCTAACACGCAGGCCTGGCTGGGCTTCTGTTTTCTCCCTCAAAAACTGCAGGCCTGGCGGGGTTTTCTGCCCTAAACCCTTTAAACACTGCGGGCCTGGCTGGAGTTTCTGTCTGCCCTCCAAAAACCCCTGCAGGCCGGGGTTTGGAGCTTTCTGACTGCTCCTCACACTGCAGGCATGGTTGGGTTTTTCGGGTCTGCTCCTCACACTGCAGGCCGGGCTGGAGTTTTCTGTCTGCTCCTCACACTGAGGCCGGGCTGGAGCTTCTGTCTGCTCCTCACACTGCGGGCCTGGCGGGAGTTTTTCTGTCGTTCCCCACACTGCGGGCCCCGGGGCTGGGACTTCGTCTGCTCCTAAACACTGCAGGCCTGGCGGGAGCTTGCTGCCCTCACACTGCAGGCCTGGCGGGAGTTTTCCCTTTTCTGCTCCCCCAGGCAGGCCTGGCGAGCTTGCTTTCCCCCTCGCCCTTCACACTGAAAGGCCTGGCTGGAGCTTCTGCCCTGATCCCTCACACCAGGCCGGGTTTGGAGCTTCCCTGTCTGCCCCCTCACACTGCAGGGCCTGGTGGAGCTTCTGTCTGCCCTCACACTGAAAGTCCCGGGCCCCGGGAGCTTCTGTTTTGCCCCTTTCAAAACTCAGGCCTGGCGGAGTTTCCCGCCCAAAACCCCCTCAAAATTTTGAAAGGCCCTTGGCTGGAGCTTCTGTCTGTTTCCCACACTGCGGCCGGGCCTGGAGCTTCTGTCTGCTCCTCACACGGGCGGGCCCTTTGGTTTGGAGTTTGGGTGTCTGCTCCTCACACTGCAGGCCTGGCGGGAAGTTTCTGTCTGATCCCTCACACTGCGGGCCCTGGCTGGAGCTTCGGGTCTGCTCCTCACAAATCAGGCCGCTGGAGTTTCCCTGCTGCTCCCACCCCCTGCGGCCCGGGGGCGGGAGCTTCTGTCTGCTCCTCCACGCAGGCCTGGGGGAGCTTCTGTCTGTTAGTGTATATCTAAACAAATCTGCTTTTTCTGACTCTCTATGGTGGAGCTGGGGGGTTTCCACATACCCTGGAATACTGGGAGTTGGGAAAAAAAAGGGAAAAAAAAAAAAACCCCCTAAAAAAAAAAGGAAGAGGAGAAAACAGACATGGGGGCAGTGTGGAGGCTGAAACTGACTGCTGACAATCCTTTCAGCACAGCAGGACCCTGTGCTGGGTTGGCCTTTTGCTGGGTACATTTTTTCAGTTCCCCCCTCTGAAACAGGGGCTGGAGACCTGCGTTATCTCTGTCACAGGGCTGTATTCCGCTCCTGTGCTATATGCTGCCCCTTGGGGTATGTACGGGGCAGTATCCCCTCTCTTTTTTATTTTGGGGATTAGTGTTTGGGTTTTGGACCTCTATAAACAGTGTTGTAGACTGACCCTGAAATTGCGGGACATTCTGCCCCCCTCCCAAATTTCCTTAAAAGGGATAAAGTGTTTCAGCCTGATTTTGTTTTGGGACTGTTATTTCCTAAATTTGCTGGCTCCTTATACTTAACCCCCTTTCTCAGTTTTTATTTATTTTAACCCTGCAGGGGGCCAGGGGGGTGCCCTTTTGGGGGTTGGGGATAAAATTCATTTTTTTTGGGGTTTTTTCCATCATGGTCCCTTTTCCCCCTACTTTTAAATTAAAGTTTGGAAAACCCTTTTGTCTCTCATCCCAGGGGGGGCCCGGGGGTGAGCTGGTGGTTATTTTTGGCCACGTTTAAAGGCTTATGGAACCTCCAAAAAAAAGGGTTTGGTGGCGGGGGGTAAGGTATTCGGAGCATTGATACAGGCCCTCCAGATTTTATAGAAACCCAAGGGACCCCTTTTCCCCCCCCTTCATTTTGTATACTAACCCTGCTTTAGAGGGGCCGACCCTTTAAGAAAAATAAATGAATAAATTATCTTTTTGGGGGGGTTTTTAAATCAAGGGATGGTCCCCCACAATTTTTTTGGGGGGCCCCTTTGAGTTGATTGAGACGGGGGGGGGAGTCTTTAAACCCCGGTTTTATGGGCTTCTCCAACTCACATAGGGGCACATAGGGTTTTTGGCCCTGGCAAAGGTGAGGTTCATCGGCCAGGAACCCATGGAGCCAAGGGGGGGGGCTTTCCAAAGGAGTGGCTGGTGGTCCCCTCGAGCCGGGGTTTTCCAGCGAGGGAAAATTAAAAAGGAGAAATGGTGGGTTTGTTCCAAACCCACCGACCTAAAATTTTTTTGGGGAAAAATATTCACCTATGTTTATGGGGCCTCTGCCTGTGGGGGATGATTTGGGGGTTTAAGGGTTTTACCTATGGTTTTGGGGGCCCCCAGCTGGGGGTTTTTTTTTTTTAAAGGGGTTTTAAACCCTTTTTTTTGGTGCCCTCCGACTGAGGGGGACAGGGTGGGGGTTTTTGGTTTTTAATTTTTGGGGGGGTGCCCACCAGGTGGGGGGAGGCGTTCACCTTTTGGGAAGGGGGCCCCCTGAGGGGGGGGTTTTTTTGTTCCCTTTTGGGAGGGGGCCTCCCCGTTGGGGGCAAAAGCTGGGGAAGGCCTCACCGGTGGTGCGTTGCTTCTAAGCGGGGGTGACAAACTGGGGATTTGGTTTTACCTTGGTAAAGGGGCCTATGGGCTGGGGGGGACAGCGGGGGTTAAGGGATTCACCTGTTGGGACGGTGCCTCTCTGGCCCGTGGGTAAAACTGGGGGTAAAGGGGGTACACCGGGCATACGGTGGGCCCCTGCGCTGGGGTGACAGCTGAGGTAAGTGTACACCTGTCATAAAGGGGCCCCCGCGCTCCCGGGTGACAGCTGGAGGAAGGTGTACCCCCTGTTTAAAACGGGCCTCTGCGCTGTGGGTGACAGCTGGAGGGAAGGGTGTAATATTAAAATAATAATAATCTTTATTTTTATAGCGCCAACATATTCCCACATTTTAACAATTTGGGGGGTAAACATACCAAAAATTTTCCCCATTAAAAGTACTTACAGATGAACACAAGGTTAGGGGCCCCGCCCCAAGAGCTTAAAAATCTATTTGGGGGGTACGGGAAGACGAAGGGCAATTTAATTTCTTTGATTTTCAATGGTTTCCCGCCATGTGACATAAATATGGGGTTTTTTTTTTCATAGAAATTTGGAAAGAACCTTTTTACCCTCTAATACATCTTTTATACAGGGTTTAATGCCCCAAAATGAGATGAGTGCGCCCAAGGGGGTGTGGGGGCAGGGGGGTTTTAGCCTTTGGGATTCTGGAAAGGCCCCGAGTTAGAAGATTTATTCTCAGGGGCCCTTTTTTTAAAACTAGAGAGTTGTGAATGTGCCTCATCCCCCCGTGGGAAACATGTTTTCCAAAAGAACTTGGGGCCCACGTGTGAAGTCTTTGGAAAACGGGCATGGGAGGTCGGATGATTGATGAGTGTAACCGATATCAGCAGCAACGGAAAAGGCGGGTAGGGGGGTTTTAGACAGAATGAGGGGGGGAGATGTAGGGGGGAGCAGCGTTGTGGAGACTTTTAAGGGTGGGGGTGATTATTTTTTGCTGGAAAACCTTACTGGATTTGGGGAACCCCTTTCAGTGACTGACCAGTGTAAGGCATCATAAAGCGGCTGGAAAGAAAGACAAGCCTGGGTCTGCCAAAACAGGGGCAACTTGGGGAGGGAAGTTTGCAGAGAGGGAGAAACCCATAAGCAAGGGGTTTTCAGTAGTCAAAACGAGAATGAATAAGAAACAACAATAGAGTTTTTGTTTTTTTCCACAGTGAGAAAAAGGACATTCCCCCCCGGGGGGGGGAAAAAATTTTTTTCTTGAGGTGCAGATGACAGGGGCCCGGGGAAGGGGTTGGGTTTTATTGGGGCAAAAGACAGATCGGGAAACTAGTAAAAACCCCCCAAAACAGCGGGCCGCTGCCCCAGGGGTTTGGTGGTGGGCCAAACTTGAGACAGAAAGGGGAGGGGGAAAGGGTTGGTTTAGTAATGGTTGGGGTGACTAGAATTCATTTTTGTGAGGTTTATTTTAAAAATACAGGGGGGACCCTGATGTCAAAACAGCAGACAGGCATCCCGGTGTTTTGTAGCAGAGCAGGAGTGATGTCCTGAGGAGGTGTATAAATTTGGGGGTTTTATCAGCGAAAAGAAGGGACTGGAAGCCAAAACTGCTGATGGTTTGTCCAAAAGGGGGCTGAAAAAAGGGGAAGAGGAGAACCAAAAACGGACCCGAGGAAAACCCCCCAAAAGCAAAAAGGAAGAGGGGGAGGAGGGAGAACCGCAAATGAACACGAAGGACGGTTACAAAAGGGAAGATGGAACCAAGAAGAGCGTGCCTGGGGGGCCAATGGTGCTGAGCATTTCTGAGGGGGAATTGGTGATCAAAATGTTAAAACGTTCCCGAGATCCAGAAGGAGCAAAAAATGAGAAATTGCCTTTAATTTTTGCGTTAGGGGATCATTGGAGACTTTTGTTAAAAGCAGTTTTCCCTGGGGGAGTGTGGGGGGCGGAAACCTGAATTTCAGGGGGGTCAAGAAGAGAGTTTTGCGGAGAGATACGGATTAGGCGAGAGAACCAACGTTCCCGGAGTTTGGGGGATGAAGGGCAGGTTTTGGAAATGGGCGGGAGTTATCCCCGCCCCAGGATGGGGCCAGAGAGGGCTTTTTCCCGTAAGGGGGTTATAAAAGCATGTTTTTAAGGGGGGATCCCAGTTGGGGAAAAGGGGAGAGGGTTTCAGAAATTTCAGTTTTTTGTGAAGATGATAGCTGGGGAAAAAAGACTGGACAAGGTGGGAGGGAATTGGGGGCAGAAACACCTGTGGTACGGTTTCCTATGGGCCCGGGGGGAAAAGCTTTTGGGGGGACGGTGTTCACCTGTGGGACGGTGCCTATGGGCTTTTTGGGGACAGCTGGAGGGAAAACATTCACCTTTTGGAAAAGGTTTCCTATGGCTGGGGGGACAGCTGGAGGTAAGGCATTTTACCTGTGGTACGGTGCCTCTGCGCTGTGGGTGACAGGGTGGAGTAAGGTGACACCCGTCTTACGGGGCCCCCTCGCTCTGGGTTTACAGCTGGAGGGGAAGGTGTACACCTGTCAAAAAACGGTTGCTCTGCGCTGGGTGACAGCTGGAGGTAAGGGGTAAACCGTCATATGGTGCCTCTGCCTCTGGGTTTACAGCTGGAGGGAAGGTGGGACACCTGTGGTACGGTGCCCCCTTCCCCGTGGGTGGGCAGCTGTGTAAGGTGTACACCCCTTTTATACGGTGCCCCTTCCGCGCTGTGGGGGGACAGCTGGAGGTAAAAGGGGAAAAAATAATATAATAATAATCTTTTTTTAAAAAAACGCCAACAAAATTTCCCCAGCACTTTACAATTTGGAGGGTAAAAAGTACGAAAATTACACATTAAAAAGTACTTACAGGAGAACACAAGGGGTGAGGGGGCCCCCGCTCCAAGGGGTTACAATCTATTAAGGGGTCCCGGGGGAGACGAAGGGCAAGAATTCTAGATTTTCAATGGGGCCCCGCCCTGGGGACATAAATATGGGGTTTTTTTTACATAGAATTTTCGGATGAACCGGCCCCAAACCCCTATATACATCTATAAAGGGACAAACCCGTGGTACTTTTCCCCTGTGCTGTGGGTGACAGCTGGAAAGGGAAGGTTTTCACCTGTGAATGGGGCCTCTGGGCCCGGGGGGACGGCTGGGGTAAAAGTGTTTACCCGGGGATGGGGCTTCTGGGCTTTGGGGGACGGCTGGAGGGAAGGGGTTCCCCCCTACGATGCGGCCAAGCAGATCTTTGGGCTTCGAAGGGCCTCCGCTGCTCATGCTCCCCCCATGGGGGGCAACGGGGCAAAGGGCAAACCCCGGGAAACGCAGAGGACGGATAGCATCAAGGGGTTTCAGGTCCCTATTTTGTTCCCAAGAAGTCCCATTTTCCCTCAAATGAAAGGCACCCTTTTCCGGCACCACCAATTTTTTGTTTTTGAAACCTCAAGAAGTAAAAAACAAGTAAATGGGGTGCAGCGGAAGGATCACACTGTTATCCCGTGGTCGCTTCCCGGAACAACAATGCATGGGACCTTTTAATGGTGTCCTGGGGGCTGCGATAAGGCCAGGATGAGGGGAAAATCCGGGTCCCCTTGGGGTCTGTTTTTCCCGCGGCTGAGGGGGGAGGGTTTTAAATTCACCACAATATCTGAACAACTTTTGAGGAAAAATGGGGGAGAAAGTTTCTTCCCCTTCCCTTTTTTTCTTTTTTTTTAAGCTAAACTGAGGATGGGGGTTTTCCTTGGATAGTTCTATCCAATTGGTATTAAATATTCCCCTAGATTGCCAATGATGGTGCTATTTTTTTCCGGGGTACTTTGTTGGTGGGGCATAGGTTTGGGGAGAAATTGAAAATGAATGTTTTCCCTTTTGAGATAATCTTTTGTATTTTGGGGTTTCCCCCCCAGTAAACACAGAGATTTAAAAAGTTTTAGTATTTCTCCCCGGGATTGGCGAAAACACATATTGGGGCAGTGGGTTTTTTGCCGGGTTTAAGGGGAGTTTTTTTGAGTCAAGATGTTCATTTTTTTCTATACAGAGATCAAATACTGGAGGGATTGTCCCGGTAATGGTGGAATTGAGGAGTGGGGGGGTGAGTTTTTTGGGGGTTTTTTACCTTGGAAGGGAAAAATTCCCAATTTATAGCAAAAGGGTCAGAAAAGGGTTTTAGCGTGTTACAGAACCCCTTTTTAAAAATGCACCCAGTTTTTGGTTTCCTTCCCTTTTTACGTTTTTTGGGGGTTTTTTTTAATTGGGGTTTTAGTTAAAGCGGGTTGTCACAAACCCCTGGTCCCTTTTTTCGCGGGCAAAAAACCCCACAAAAACCCGAAGCCCCCCCCCGGGCAAACCCCCGCCCGGGTTTACGGGGGGTGGGCGCGCTCACTCCGGGGCCGCCCGGCCCTCCTTACTTTTCCCGGCCCCCGCTCCTGTTTTCGGTCCCCAGCCTCCCCGGGGCCGCGTCCCCACATCTAAGGCCGTGCCGGCACTTGGGGAATTTTTAAAAAAAGGGGCCCGGGACCGGGAATTGGCTTTTTTGCCGGGCACTGCCCCTATTTTTCCTGCCCCTTCCTGGGCCCCTTGCCATCTTTTAGGCCATTTCAGCCTATTGTGAAAACGTTTAAATAAACCTTTTGAAAAGGGGGGCATACCCGGTACCCCTACCATAAACTTCCGTTCCTCACCCCGCTTTTTGCCGCCTGCCCTGACCCCTTTCGCCTGTCCACAAAATACGAACCGTTTCCGGGCCCCGCCCTGACCTTTTTGCCCCGTTCCCGACTACGACCTGCCTGACATTCTGCACCAAAGCTATACCTTTGGTGCCACCGCAAAATTTACATCAGGGGGAGCGGGCCTGGTAAATCCCCCCCCCCCCCCCCCCCAGCAAGTCCATCCCCCTTTTCGGCCCGGGGTCTGGTTTTAAAACCGGGACCTTTCTTAAAATTCCGTTCCCTGGGGTGGCTTTACACCCCTCGCTTGCGGTGGTTTCCGTGGATCCACCCCTAAAAGTCCCGGGGATTGACAGCGGGCCCCCTTGAGCCCAATGTTTTAGCAGCCCCGGTTGAGTTTAAATTGGGTTTTAAAATTTTACTTGTTTTTTTTTTAAGGGAAAAAAATTGTTATAGAACCCCCGGTGGTTCCTTTTAAGTCACTTTCCAAGGTTTGGGGTAAAAACGCTTAGGGTTTTTTGGGGTTTTTTGAAGGATTGGGGTCGTTTTTGGGGGGGGTCGAGTCCTTCAAGGTGTCAAAGGCCCTCCCGTGGCGGTTTTTAGGGGTCAGGGGGAAAATTACAGGCCAATTTTTGGTGGGCTAATTTAACTAATGAGGATGTTAAAAACCCCAGGTGGGAAGATCCCGAGCTTTTTTAAATGGCCACCTTTAAAGGGGGCATAATGTAATGGCAACCGGGCGGGGACGGTTTGGGTTTAAACAGGATTTAGGGCTTCCCGGGAAAAAATCATTTTTGCCCCTAAAGTGTAACTGGCTCTGCTAGAAAAGCAAGCCCGAGCGTGCCGCCCCCCTTTTTGGGGTTTTTGGCCGAGTACGCAGTCAGACAGCGGGGAAATTTTCACACAAAGGCCAGCACCCACCTTAAATCCTTTTTCGGGTTGTTTTATTTTCTGTGGGTTTTAAAAAAAGCCCGTGGCCATTTTGACACCAAAAAAAGATTAGTGGGGTTTTTGGATTTATTCTAGAAAATTTTAAATTTGGGTTTTTATTAGGGAAGTTTGGGGGTTTATCCCCTTTTCCAAAAATCCCTGGTTTGGGTTTAATGGCCTTAAAGTGTTTCAGACATCTTACCCGCCCCAACTTATATACCTGTCAAGCCAGCACACCACATGTGTCTTCCTTCATGAGCTATGCACTGATGTCATTGTAAATAGGAAGTGATTATAATAATGTGGTTATAATAATGCCCTGACTGTACACAGGGGCATAACTTTAGGTGGGTAGGGGAAGCAGTCGCTTCTAACCCTGGAGCCTGAGGAGGCCCAAAGAATTCTCTGCTACATAGGAAGACAACAGTATTATAAATGGCACATTATAGATAGGGGTGCTTTTACAGATTTTGCATTGGGGCCCAGGAGCTGTAAATGACACCTGTTTTTGCCGCATGTAAAACTGCCTTTACTTTTGATTTTCCAACCACATCGACTGGGAGTTTGTTCCAAGCAACAAATACCTTCCCCGTAAAAAAATATAATGGTATTTTCATTATGGTTCTAAATAAGTCAAATATAGAGCTGTTATGGGTTATAGTATTTCTGGTCACTCGTTAAAATGTTACGAAAGTGGTATGATGCATAATGTGCAGATAGATGCTGTGTAAATGAATGTTAAGCAACCATCAAGTACATATTTTTCGCAAAAACAGCAAAATTAAAATTTAAAGACAATATACTTACAAAAATTACATGTGATTTTTTTTTCCTTTCTCGTACAAATGGCAATTGCCCGCAGCAAATTACGAAAAGGTACTTTTTTCATCAAAAAATGCTATTGAGGGTTGTACGTACTACTAGATCTAAATTGATGTAATTAGCCGTGACTGTGTTTAGAATTCCTCAGGGGATTTTCACCCTCTTCCAATTTTCATGGTTCATTTGTTCTCTCCAGATCTACTGTAAAGCAACAACATTTATATAGTGCTAATAAGGTTAATGCAATATCCTCTGACAGCAGGCCTATGCACGCGGTGACCTAATAGATATTAATGCATCATTAATGGCTCCTACGTCTGAAGCCACAGCGATATTTGGTGTACTTTGACCTTTTGCTGATCATTTGTAGACAACTAAATATCAGGCGCGTCAACTGTATAGTTCCTTAAAGTGGTTGTCTCACTACAGGGATTGCTTTTTATGTTAAAGATCTTGCAAAAACAAGTCACTTTGCAATATAAGTCTAGTAACAAGTGTGCTACCTATCCAAGATTCCCTTTTTGTATGGCCTAGCAATCAGCTCCTCAGGTCGTTATAGCTACAGACCTGTTTGATCTATCCTGATAGGCTGCCAGCACTGGTTGCTATAGCTACTGACCTGACTTCTACTGCAGCCTAGTGGAAGCCAGTAACCACACCCCTAATTCAAAGTGAAACCAAGAAAACAGTACTGAGGTGAGATGAATCAATGTAGTGAGACAACCCCTTTAAGGCTATGTTCACACAATGTAATTTTGGCGCCCATTTCGCTGCGTATTTGCACTCTAATACGGGCGAGAAGTGCGGCGAAATTACAGTAATCTCATAGTTCTCATATTAACAGTGTGCTACCTATTCCTAGATTTTCCCTTTTGTTATGGGCTGCATAGTCTCCTCTGTCGTTATAGCTACAGACCTGTTTGGATCTATCCTGATAGGCCTTGCCAGCACTGGTTGCTATAGCTACTGACCTTGACATTCTCTACTGCCGCCTATGGAAGCCAGTAACCACACCCCTAATTCCAAAGTGACACCAAGAAAACATTACTGAGGTGAGATGAATTCAATGTAGTAGACAACCCCTTTAAAGGCTAATGTTTTCACACATGAATTTTTGGCGCCCATTTCGCTGCGGTATATTTCACACTAAGTAGCGGCGAGAAGTGCGGCGAAATTACAGTAATCCATAGTTCTCATAAAGAACTATGGATTACGCCTCCGTTCAATTATTCGCAGCGAATATGCGCCACGAGTAATAAATGTCAATGGAGCCGGCGGTTGCTGGTCCCCCGTGCCGCGGGAGTACATGCGTATTAGCACGAGCTACCGAAACACATGATGTACTGCGGCGCCTACTGTACGCGCCACAGATATTTGTGTGAACATACCCTTATAGGAACTCTGTTTTATAGTATCTCAGGTGGCCGAATCCTATTATTCCTGATGCCCCCCCTACCTTGTATAGTCTGATGTTTGTTATTCCAATGGAGAGGCTATAAGTGACTGACAGTTAGCTCTGGTGTTTAGGAAAATAGTAGGTAGTTTCAGATAAGCAGAAGTCTTGCATATTTCATAAGGTTTCCCAGATGACAGATGTTCGGCAGCAACTAGTGGTGACGTCAAATTCAAGCTGAATAGGATGTCAGTAACGTGGTGCACTACACGTAATATAAGACCGGCACAGGCCGAACTACCGCTGTAGCAGCTACTATGGGGCCTGCCACCACAAGGGTCCGGCAGGCTCAACATCCCTCAGAACGTCCGGGCCCTCTGTTTCGAATTGCCCTCAATCCTCTGGTCTAAGTGGTTTATTTAACTGTTTGCACGTCCTCTGGACGCACAAACAGTTACAGCACTTAGTGGAGCAGAGAGCAACCTGCTTCCTGCCTGCTATTCATCCTAGTAGGCCATATGACCTGACGTGGGTGGTGTGATGACATCACTTCATCGCGCTGCCTAAGTCAGACATTAATAAGAGAAACCGGCACGCAGCTCATCGGGGGAACGGAGAGAGGTGGGTTTATTTATTTATATAGTTAACTAAAGGACACTCACATACCTGGGGCCTATTTCCCTACCTAACTGGGGCTTACCTACCTACCTACCTAGGAACTATCCACCTATCTACCTGGGGCACCTCTACCATCTACCTATTTCCCTGGGACCTATCTACCTACCAAACTGAGGCCTTTCTGCTGCCTACCTAACTGGGGCCTAGCTACTTAACTGAAGCCTACCCACTACCTGCGGCCTATCTACCTACCTAACTGGAACTGCCTGCTTACCAGCCTACCTGGGGTCTACCTATCGTCTACATACCTACCTGCGGTCTACCACCCTACCTAATTGGGGACTACCTACCTACCTGAGGCCTACTAACTTATCTAACTGGAGTCTACCAACCTACCTAACTGGGGCCTACCCACCAACCTGCCTGGAGCCTACCTACCAAGCTACCTAGGGTCTATCTAATGGTGATATACCTTGCTACCTGGGACTTACCTACTTGGGGCCTTGTCCATTTGCCTATATACCTAGGGCCCTGCCTACCTATCTGAGGCCTTGCCTTCCTGCCTGGAGCCTTGCCTGCCTACCTGAAATCCCTACCTACCTATTTGTGGCCCTGTCTGACTACCTATCTACTTACCTGGGGCCTTGCCTACCTACGTGCCTACCTGGGACCCTGCCTGTCTACATACCTACTTTCCTGGGGCTTTGATAACCTACCTGGAACCTTTTCTATGTATGTACCCGGGATCTTGCCTATCTGTGGCCTAACCTACTGTTTACCTTACCTACTGGAGTCTTATTACATAATGGGTGTCCTATCTACCTAGACACCAAGTGGGGAGACTGCCTATCTAATGGCATGAGTTTGGCTAACCAATTTTTTTTGGAGGGACACTTATCTAAAAGGGGGTCTACCTATCTGTAGGGCTATATTTAGTATTATTGCTGCCCAGGACACTTTCAATAGCTGTCAGCCAAATGCATATTAGTGTTTTTGTATTTCACATGTTTCCCCACTGGACTACATTGGACTTTTTGGACTACATTGGATCAGTGTTCAATACATTTCTTTATTAAATGGTCAATGAGGGATGCTGATAGAGAGTTGTTATTTAACCCCTATCAGGACCCCGGGTTTTTTTTTTGTGACTCTTCGTTTATTTCCCTCCTCGCCTCTGAAAGCCAAAAGTTTTTTATTTTTCCACCTACATAGACACATGAGGGCTCCTATTTTTGCGGAACAAGATTACTTTCTAATGGTTTTAATTCACATATACTATAGAATAAGCTGTGAAACCTCAAAAAAATTCCAAGTGGACCAAATGTGGTGAAAAAAAACGTATTTTTGCCATGTTTCTGGTGATTTGCTTTATACCGCGTTCAATCTTCGGTAAATATAATGTAATTATCTGTATTCTACAGGTTGAGTTTACGCATCGTCAATACCAAACATGTAGGGTTTCCCGTTATGTTTTGGTACCGTAAAAAAATGTCCAGAACATTTTCTCTTTTTTGACATTATGCGCCGCGGCGCCAGTTTGTGCGACTCCATAACTTTTTGTACTAACAACACCTACGGACGTCATTGATGGGGAATTTTTGTGCGGCTGAAGTGTACTTTTATCGCTAGTAGTTTGGAATGCATGCAAACTTTTTTGATCATTTTTTATTCCATTCTTTGAGTGACGTGAAAATGACCAAAAACACAATTTTGAGCGTTTGTGGAATTTTTTTCTCTACGGTGTTCAGCGTACGGGAATAATTGATGTTATATTTTTTATAGATCAGACATTTTCGACGCGCTAACAAATAATGGTGTACCTTTTTTATTATTTTAATGAATTTATTTGTAAAAAGGGGGAAAAAAAAGGGGGTGATTTGAACTTTTAATACTTTTTTTTTTATGGTACTTTTCAAAACTTTATTATTTTTATTTTTTTTACTGTAACATTTAGTCCTCCCTATAGGTACCTGATCACTAGTGGGCGCGATTGTTAATACAACCTACTGCACCCTGTCTGCGGACGGAAGTGTGCAAAACCTGCAGGTAAGTGACGGAGCCTTCACAAGGCTCCCCACGCACCATGCCTGTCGTCCGGATCGGCGCAGGTGCCGATGACCGTACCGGATCTGGTTTGCGCCTTCCGATCGGCGTTCATGTCAGACGCCGCGGCCATCCTGTTGCCGCGCGCCTGATTGGTAAACAGCACCATTGGGCGGAGCCAACCCCCGGCGCTGTTTACTGCCGGGTGTTAGCTGCGATTTGCCCTAACACACGGCGGCGTGGGCGGGGGGGTGTCGCGAGCGATCTCCCCTGCAAGCCCCTTACGGCCCTTAGGGGAGCGTACTGATACGCCCAGGGTCGTGAAGGGGTTAAATACAGTGCTTTTGTGTTGTGTTAGTGTGTTTTTTACCATTTTTTTCCAGTGTTGGTAAAAGATGTGTCTGACAGACATCTTTTTATTACTAGCACTGGGCTTAGTGCAGCCAACAATGTTTTTTTTGTTACCCCAAGGCTGACACCAAGCCCCCGTGCTAGCAATACAGACATCTCTCAAACACCCCTATTACTAAAACTGGAATAAAATGGTAAAAAACACACTAACACAACACACAAGCACTTTATTTAAATAAACACTCCTAACAACATTCCGTATTGACCATTTTACTAAAGAAACGCTGGTCCGACATAGTCCATTAAATCCATCATAGTTCAATGGAGAAGTCTGTAGAGAGAACAAAAACACTTTAAAAAGAATAACAGTACTAAACTTCAACCCCGCGTATCACCTGAAGATCATGCATCATGTCTGCGGCTGATCTTCTGGGGTGCAAGGGGAGGAGTCTGGACTGAACAATATGATTCTGGGAGGTACAGGTCATAGCACACTCTTCAGGAGGTTCCTCTCTTCCTCCCCACACCTCTAGGAGACTCTGCCTCTAAGTTATGGCCTGTACCCGCTCTCCCACCCTTGGGAAGTTTGTACAGGAGTAGGGGACAGTGAGGAAGGTGCTGGAAAAATGAGGATTCTAAGATATTTGTGTCCAAATCTGCAGTGATGAGTGGTGGCAAAGAGACATCCTCATGGCATTCTGGACCAGATGCAGAAGGAAAGGGAAAGTGAATGACTCGTTAGAGAAGACGTCATCTGTGAGTCTCTGTGAATGTAACAGGTACTGTAATCTGCAGAGCACCTGTATACACTGGTAATTACCACTATATGGTCACTGTATGGTGGTAATATTGGTCTTTGAATACTGATCTTCCTTCAGTCATAGTATTATTCAGCAGTCACTATGTGGTGGTAATTTTTTGGTTGTGTTCTGGTTGTATAATCGGGTCCTTATGTAATAGCATTTTTGGTTATATTGGTCTTGGTATAGTGGGATTTGTTTGGTAGCAGTATGATGGTGATATGTATTGTGAGGTAATTGCTCCTAGTATTATCTAGTAACCACATAACTATTATTAAGAGGTAAATGTTTGTGGTTGGAGGAAGGGCTGGCAGGAGGGGGGCTCCCATCCAAAGATGGCTATGAGCCCAGGCTTGTCTATTTATGCCCTTGAAGACTGGTATTCCATAAAAGCCTATCTAAAAGCAAGTCCCCAATCAATAACCCCATCCCCTTTTAAGATGAAACCGTGGGTGAGTAGTGGGCTGTTTTATTGGTATTGTGCACTTGTGCAATCTCCCCTTCAGTGCACTGTAGGATTTTTATAGTCTGAAATTCCAATTAAAAGGGGTTTTATCACTATAATGATTAGCTTTTAACATGTAGGGAATGGTAAATCAAGAGTATTACCATATATATTGCTTTGTTGATTTTGCCTTGTTCAAGAGATATGGAAGATTATATCTCCAATTGGAGCACACAAGTTTATGTTTACCCACCACACCTCCCTGCTCTCTCTTATCTCTCATAGATCCAAGTTGCTGTCAGTCAGTTCCAATCCGATGGGGGGTGCAGTGGGAGTGCGACTCTCTGGCAGAATCTTATCTCTAGCAACAGAGTTTATTTACTTAACTAAATGAAAAAGCTCTGTACCTAGTAAACAATACTTTCTAAATCTCCAGTCTGTCAGCCTTATGCAGGATCATTTTAGGAAAATCCGAACAGATCGTGTCAAGCACAATAAATGACGCCACCCACATCTGACCCATTAAGTAGTGAGACCTAATGCTGGCTGTGTATTTGTGGAAACTGCATGTGAGAAAACCTCTTTAAATGGGATTGTCTCGCTACAAAGAATGCTTTCATCAACAAGTATGGACCACTAAATGAAGATTTTTCCAAATAAATTGCTTTGTTCATTTCTTATTGTTGAGGAGCTACAAGTGATTTACTCACCATTCTTGCTCTCTCTGGTTCCCCAAGTGACCGACCTGTGTACTTCTCCCCCCTGCTGTTTGTATCTATCTGATACAAGGAGTGACGTCATCACTCCGGACAGTGAGAGCTCGTTTGTTATCTGACCTTTCAGACAAAAGACCGTAATTATTACTGTTTACATTAAAACTCAGACAACTGTCCCTGGTCCTGAAAGTATGAGATTTTATCTAATTAGCAGAGGGTCTGAATACACGAAGCTCATATGCCAATTACAGACAGCTTGACCAGGAAGTGACTGAGCAAAGCAGCATTATTTCATTCATGCATCCTATGAAACTTTGAAATGAGACAACCCCTTTAAGGCTTTGTATTTTGCAATTATTAGGAAAAATGTGGAAAATGATCCAGCGTAATATTAAAACTTCATACAAAATGTATTTAAAGCAAATTAAAAACCATGTAGCAAAACGGCAGATGTGCTTACATGTTTCAGGCTGCTTGGGCCCTTAGTCATAGTCAATTTGAATTTTGTATTTTGCCAGTATGGGAGGTATGGTAGGTTAAAATGGGTATTGAGTACTTAGAAGAAGCTGGACAGCCCACCTAATTGAATACTAAGAGTGTCACCAATAGGCTGTAATGCCAGTTTGGTGCAATACACATATAGTAACTATGTGATTGTCACAATATAATATTTTTTATTTCTGTGCAAGTATATTAAGGTAGTCATTCCCCTCATGTCTAGTAGGTGTGTAAGTGGTCCTCCTATGAGTACTTTGCACTTATATTTCATTGTGGCTTCTCTGTAACATATCAGCAATTGTTTTTTGAGTTGCCTGAGCATCACGTGGTAAGCCCCTATTCTTCTGTGAGTTAGATTTAATTTTTGTCCCATTTTTTCTGTGTTGTGCTTCTGAACAAATAGGGCCAGCCCAAATTAAATTGCCAGAAATTCTGAAAAAAATCAGCTATTAACCCTATATTGGGGCAAGTTTTTTTTTTTTTCTTTTAAACGTTTTTACCTGCAAACTTATGATTCCACAGCACTTCTGCTCCAGTATCCCTTTTGGGTAATGTAACATACTGGTTAGGATTAACCCTGCAACTGTGTTTTATTAACTGAAGAAAACACTGGACCAGAAGTGCAGTGGAACCACAAGTTCACGAGTAAAAACATGTTAAGAAACCCTTAAAAGGGTTTTCTCACCATGCTGTTTCACAGAGTCACAGGTAGCTTTAGATTCACACTGCTTCTTCAGGCTGTGAATGGCTGTATAGCAGTAATAAGCATATTAGGCTCCTCTTAAACTAGCTGAGCATTACAAACACATAAGTGAAGGAGATTTAATCTGTGCAAACAAAACCACATTGCTCCAAGGCGTGAAAACAATTGTTTGTCTGTAAACAAGCTAATCTTGTTAGAGATAAAGTCTCTGCACCCTCTGACTATGGTGACATCCTTCCCTGTTGTCTGTCTAATCAGGACGGAATAGCAGGACGGTAACCGGAGAAACCTGTATACACTCAGAGCAGATAAAATCTCTCTTATTTCCTAACCAGGGCAATATCAATAGAGCAATGTATTTAGAAAAGTGTTCATTTACTGTTCCTTACATGTTGAAAACTAATTATTGTAGTGAGAAAACCCCTTTAACCTCAAGGTAGGGTAAGAGTTCGGATTAGCAGAAATACATTCAGGTTCGTGATGTCCAAACCTGAATTTATTTTTACGACTTTGGCCAACCCAATGTTGAACTAAACATGGTCCTAGTTCAGCAATTCTAGCAGCAATTAGCTTACAATTGACTTTCTGTGTGTGTTTCAAATAAGAAATGTATACTGCAATTTCCTCTTCTAAGCAAGTGCATTTTCTGTATGGCGTTGTAGAATAAGTCGGCCATATGAGTAAATTATAAGTCAGTTATGTCTGTCGACCACAACCTGACTTATATGTCTGGGACTTAAGCAGATGAACAGTTTCCTTTCCCTTTCTTTAAAAGAAAAAAAAAGCATGGAAGGGAATTTCCTCAGTATGTATTGACTACACTCACCGGCCACTTTATTAGGTACACCATGCTAGTAACGGGTTGGACCCCCTTTTGCCTTCAGAACTGCCTCAATTCTTCGTGCATATATTCCCACAAGGTGTTTGCAACGATGCTCCATTGGTACCAAGGGGTGCCCAAAGATGCCCAATAAAAATATTCCCCACACCAATGACACCACCACCAACCAGCCTGACCGTGTGAAACAAGTCAGATGGATCCATGGCTTTCATGTTGTTTGACTCCCAAATTCTGACCCTACCATCCGAATGTCGCAGCAGAAAATCGAGACTCATAGACCAGGCACGTTTTTCCAATCTTCTACTGTCCAATTTCGATGAGCTTGTGCAAGATGAGTCTTTCGTTTCCTGAGTTCTTATCTGAAAGGAGTGGCCCACGGTGTGGTTTCCCTTCTGCTGCGGTAGCCCATCTCCTCAAAGTTTCGCCGTACTGTCGTCAGAGATGCTCTTCTGTCCTACCTTGGTTGTAACTGGGTGCTAATTTGGAGTCACTGTTGCCTTTTCTATAGCTCGAACCATTCTGCCATTCTCCTATGACCTCTGGCATCAACAAGTAGGCATTTCCGCCCACGAGTACTGCCGCTCACTGGATGTTTTTTCTTGTTTCGTACCGTTCTCTCACCTGTAACCCTAGAGATTGTTGTGCGTGAAAATCCCAGGAATCAGCAGTTTCTGAAATACACTCAGACACCCTTCTGGCAACAACAACCATGCCACGTTCAAATGCACTCAAATCACCTTTCTTTTTCCGGCCATACTGATGCTCGGTTTGAACTGAGGAAATGTCCTTGAACCATGTCTACCGCCTAAATGGCACGAGTTGCCATCCATGTTATTAGGCCTGGAGTTAGAAATTAAGTGTTAACCAGCAGTTGGACAGGTGTACCTAATAAAGTGGCCGGTGAGTGTATATTGTGCAGTCTTGAACTTTCCATGCCAGGTTTGATCTTTAACTTTCTGGTTAATTCTCACCTAGAACTGAGATTGTAACTACCGCACAAACATTCATTGTATATTATCTAGTTAAATACTTTCACAAGAACATATGTTATAATGTACAGTACTATTTAAAAGTTGTAAGGAGGTGTGAAAAAAATGATGGAAAACGGTGCCAATCAGATGCCTGGCATCAGGTTGGCATCTGATTGGCTCCAAATTTATTCTGCTGCAGGACAATGACCCCAAGCAACAACCATTGTAATTAAGAACTATCTTTAGGGTGGTCAAGGAGTCCTGAAAGTGATGAACTGACCTCCACAGGGCCCTGATCTCAACATTATCAAGTCATTCTGGAAAAATCTGAAGAGACAGATAGATTTCAGCAAGCCTACATCCACAGAAGATCTGTGCTTAGTCCTCCAAGATGTTTGGAACAACCTCCCTTTCAGGTTTTGCCTTAATAACTGTGTAGCAAGTAAGAGTAGTAAGAACCTGCTTGCAGTGTTTAAAAAGGCAAGGGGTAGACTCGCCAAATATAGATTTTACACTGATTTTGATCATTGATAAAGATAAACAATTAATCCTTCTATTTTTGAAACCATTCTTACTTTGCAGCATTTTCCACACCTGCCTATACATTTTTCATAGTACTGTACTTCTGATATTTTTTCCCATTTTGGCTTCTCTCATTCCAAGTCTCTATTTAAGGACCTGAGGTCAGGCTGTCTATATGCAGGCCAGTCAAATTCTCCCACATCTCTCGACAAACCATTTTATGCATGGCGTCATGGTAACGAATAATGAAGCGCACCTACCCCACTGCTAGGGAAACAATTATATCCAAAAAAAAAACTGCACATTGAGCTGTGAATATGACCCAAAAATTGTAGTGTTTTTCAAGTAAGTAATGTCCCATTTTTGTATGTGTTTCTTCTGTAAATTGTTAGTGTAGGGACTCGCAAGACATGAGGATCGTTGACGTCGGTTGCGAGCTTGCGTACCGGGGCCCCTGTACCAACTAATACCTCATATTTAACATTTTTTCAGTATGTCATATTTTTTATCTGCCCAAGAATGCTGGGGAGCGGAGGGTGCCCGTGTTTTGTGTTGAACACCTAGAAAGTGCTGGGCAGCCCGCCTAATCTAATAGTATGGGTGTTACTAATAGGTTGTAAGCCAGCATGGTGCACCACATGTATCTTTATTTATGGCTCCCTTCTGTATCGTCTTATTTATATGCAATTGTAGTACCAACAACCACCCTCCTCATGAATTGAGAGAATGTGAGTGGTTGTTTTATTGGTATTTTTGCATTTGTGCAAACTCTCTATGCATTATACTTGTCAAGCAAGAAACATTAGAGAGCAGACACCCTGCAACCACTGCTGGAAGAACACAATTTGGTGGTGATAGCGTTATAGTCTGGGGAATGTTTTTGTGGCATTCTCTGAGACCATTCATCCACATGGAAGACACTCTTACTGATTTGGGTATGAATCCATTTTTGCAGACCACGTACACCCATACATGCTAATTATCTTCCAAGTGGTGGATGGGATTCTAAGGTGTGTAACACTCTACTACTGGTTTTATAAATATATGCAGAGAGTTTATTGTTTTAATCTGAAATGGTGATAATGAATATGCACTTTAATTCAGGGCACTGGTGGTTCAAGCACCAGCAGCATGTATTGCCTGCAGCCAACCAGGTGAGAAGTACCAGGGACCCAGAGAAGGGGGAGGCTGCAGGCATGTAAGGGGCTATCATGTTTGGCAAGTTAATTCTGCTAGCAGCCAGTTACAATGTGTCACTCCAAATTATATCATGTACCAGCAAAGGGGTCACCTGCACAATTGCTGGCAGTGGAGCAGGAGTGGGCAAAGGCCATCCACCCTGGGCCTAACACAGTGGAATACTCAGAGAACCAGAGATCAAGAGACAAGTAAGGAGACCGACAGAGAGATATAGAGAAGAGGAGACAGGACTAAGAGTGGAGCAACAGGGGAAGACTATCAGACGTAAGCGAGAAGCTTGTCTGGCCTTTATAGCTCATCACCAGGGACAGCATATCTAGGTTACCTGAAGAGTCCTAGTCCTGACTGTTGAACAGGAGAGCCAGGCATCGGAGAGTATGAAGCAATTGCACCAGGAAGGTGGAGGTGCATATGGGGAGTGCACCTGGAGAATTGTGCCCCCTGCAACAACCTGTCAGGAGATTTATGTGATTCATCTAAAGAACTGTCTGTTGTGAATGAATGTAACTGTTGACCAGAAGGTTGTGCTGTAAATTAAAGCTTGGTAAGCCCCCAAGAGCTGCTGTGTCTCTGTTGATCCTCTCTGAAGGCACACTACTGATCCCAGCTCACAACCAGTAAGCCCACATCAACACCATCACACCACACACCTGCCACTTCCAGCAATGCCACATGTCACAAGGCTAGAAGTGTCTGACACTACTTGGAAGACTATAACCAAGACTTTCAAGTACTACCCCAGCTACCTAATTCCCCAGACCTGAACCAAGGTGATCATCTTTGGAACGTCCTCGATTGTCATGTTTGCTCTATGGACCCTCCCGCAACTGTGAGATGCAGTGCGTCCAGTTTGGCTCCAGATACCTGTGACAACCTAAAAACCTCGCAGCCAATATAATGAATGGATTAGAACTATATAAGATGTAAACATGACACACAATGGGATTTGACACAAATCTAAAGCATTCACAGACTGAAAAAGTGAATCCCACTATAAAACGTAACTTTTATTAATATTAATAAAAAGGAAAAAAAAACTCTCCCTAGAAAGTCCTGGGTCCTATGACCCTACCTAACACAAGGTAAACACCCCAAGAAGGGCGACCCTGAACCTCAAATCTTCTACCCAATCCTAGAAATCCCCGAAAAAAACCCCAAGAAATAAAAAACACACAACCCAGTGTAAATAGCACTGAATAAAGAAAATACAAACAAAACGATAGTAGAAAGATAAAGCTACCAAAAATAACAATATAATTTAGCTCCAAAATAATAAAAAAAAAATCAAACTGCAAAAAATACCAGTATCATAAAAAGTTAACTTTCAAGAGAAATTTCATTCTTCAATGCGTTCCCTCCAAAGATACATTGGGGTCATCAGGGAGATCTTATAATTTACCTTAAATACTGGTAACAAAAAAAAAATGAAATAAAATAATAATAATAATAATAATAATAATACTAATATATAAGTTATCAAATAACAAGTGATTAACAGAGATAAACATTGATCACCACTAATAACAATGAAGGTGCCAGAGAGCCATGGCCTTGTATATATGAAGTATACTCACGTCACCAGAAATAATGGAGGAAGCATGATATTAATCCATGACACCCTTAAGGATATGGTGATCCCTAAGGATCACAGGAGGAGGCAAGGGTGAAGACTTTTTGGGGCGTTTACCCTGTGAGGTAGGGTCATAGTACCCAGGGCTTTCTAGACAGAATACATTTTTTCTTTCTTTTTATTAATATTAATGAAAGTTACATTTTATAGCGGTATTGACTTCTTCAGTCTGTGAATACTTGTGACAACTTGCCAGAGCCTTAGGGCATGTCCCCACAGCAAGGGCTTTCGGCCGGTTTTTCAGCCAGTTTGCGGTTTTTCAGACTGCCAGAAAAACCGGCCAAAAATGAGCACAATTGTGCTCTATGGAAAACCCGTGCAGCAGTCCCCACTACACGGGCTTTGCCGTCGGACGGTTTTGCCGCCGGCGGTCCGGCGGCAAAACATTGCAGAAGCACAATCTTCCGTCCGCTTTCCCGACGGAAGATGTGCTTCTCAATGGAAGGGGGGAGGGCTGTTCTCTCCGCTCATCGCGGAGAAAAGCCGTCCCCCCCGGCCGTGGGGACGGGCGCAAAACAGGACAAATACCGGCCGACAAACCGGCCGGTATTTGTCCTGTGCAGTGGGAACGCGCCCTTACTGAGTCACTTCCAGCCTGTTTAGCTGCTGTCCATGCAGCACACGGCAAATACGCTGGATATTTGCTGCTGGTCATAATAATGTGATTCGACTTTGTATATAAAGAACTTTCTGCCAAAGTGTGAATGAGTGCAAGCACTAGATTACAGCAATGTGTTAGCAGTGAGAACTACCAGTTTGGGCATATAAGAGATTGCACTTGTTTTGTTATTTTATAAAATACTATATAAACTGTGCACGCTATTTATGTACCTATTATTTAAACTATATACCTACCTCTGTATATTACACTGCGTGTCAATATTTTTACTTCAATATATCCATATAGTAGTGTACACAGTAAAGGCATGTGCGTATTGCCTTACTAGAAAGCCAGGCCCTGAGCAAATTCCATGCTTAATTCTACACAGCATATATACGGAATTATACAACCCCATTACATGTTTATTAAAGTAAGTAAATTCTTTGAGATTTTAAAATGAAAAAAATATAATCCTGCCATTTTTCTGTAACAATTTATGTACTTTAACAAACCTTAAAAGATGTATTCATATGCCAAGTGAGAACAGAAGTCACATCAACAACATAGACAAAACCTAATGATACAACTAAACAATAGATTCTTTCAGGCAGAGAATTTCAGTATACTTTGCACCAAGATTTGGCAAAGGTCTGTAATTAACTTGCAAGGCTAATGGTTCAAACTTGTTTGCAAAATAAAAACCCAACAAAAACAGATGTCTTTCACAGTAGAAAAAAACGTAATTGCATGTTGTATATTTTGGCTTTATTTCTAAGCTCCTGTATGTAACGTCTGTTTTGCTTTATTGCCTCAAGACGATATTTTTTGTTTTAATGTAACAATTAGGCTTATTTTAGGGCGTCTTCTCACAATTATGGCCTTCGCATGCAGTGATCAATGGCCACATGAGTGTCCTCGTCTCATGGAGACAAAGCCTGTCAATGTGCTCTATTAACTCTTTACCGACAACTGATGTAAATTTATGTCACAATGTAGGTAAGGTGCTATGCAGCGGGCTCACTCACTATGCAGGAAGTATATGAGCGCCATCTTGGCATACACTTCTGCCTTATCTGTATAATGCAGTAGGGAGGGGGGTGATTGTGCCCCTAGTGGTCAAGTACTCTAAATGGACTCGGAGCGACATATATGAACGGGGCTGCGCCTGATATCTGGCGTCTTTCAGCCCGATATCAGGCGCAGCCCCGTTCATACATGTTTTAATGTCCCGCACGCCATTATCAGGCGCATTACATAGCTCCTGCGGCACTTTGTAATGTGCCTGATTTCGGGGTGGTGGGGGGGGGGGGTGGGAGGCAGGCGCACTAGAACCATAGCAAAGCTACATATTTATAGCTTCACTACGCCACTTATAGGCCCATTACTGCTGGAACAGTAAACCACTTTCAAAGTGGTATACCTGATCCAGAAATGTCATAACAAGCGCTAGAATGCGACTGATTTATGACCAGCTAGAAAGCGGATTCATAAATCAGGCGCATTCTAGACTAATATTATGTGCATGAAATTTGACGTTAACAAACCAAATTTTATACATGTCGCCCTATAAGTCTAAATATAGCATAAAAATCTAAAATAAAAATAGAGAATGTTACTAAAACATAAAAAAAACTACATATTTGGTATCACAATCAAAGTACTAACCTGCAGAATACAGATAACATTTCATTTATACAAAAGAGTGAACGGCACAAAAACATAACCCCGTAAACATGTTTTTTTTCACATTTCACCCCACTTAGCATTTTTTTGGGGTTTCCAAGTTAGGCTATGTTCACACGGCTTATTTCAGAACGTATTTACATCGGATTGCCGATCGTAAATCCGTTCTGAAATCAGGTGAAAATCAGTTTCAAATAAGTGCCACTAAGTGTGGCACGTATTTGGAACTGATTTCCCGACGGATTCACCATCCCCATTCATTATAGGTGGTGAATCCGTCCGGAAATAATTCACATGCACATTGTTTCTTTGGCCGTTTTGCGGCTGCAATCCGCGGCGGCAATCCGGAACGGAAATAAGTGTCGTCTGAACGACGACACGTATTTCCCATTAAAATCAATGTAAAACGGCCAGTTACTTGTTTGCAACTGATTTCACAACGGATTTGCGGCCGTAAATACGGCTGCAAATCCGTTGCGAAATAAGCCGCGTGAACATGGCCTTAATTATATGATATGGTAAATGGCAACATTAAAAAGTACCTCTTGTACCGCAAGTAACAAGCACTCATGACTATGTGGACGGAAAAATAAGAGTTAGGGCTCTTGGAAGATGGGAGGAATAAAAGAATGCAACAAAAAAAAATAAGCTGCTTCGGGATGGGGTGAGGGCATATGGACAATTCCCTTCTTTACCCTCTTCTGGCAGAATGAAGCCATTGCCATGTAATTCTACATTGCCGCCTCTATAGGGAAAATACTAGACTGGTCATGGCTTTCCGCAGCAACGTCAGCTATCATATGTTGGTAAAAGGACTCTTGGCAATCAGCTGACCTGGGGGATGCTTTTGAAAGGTGTTGTCTTATAATAAGAAAACTACTTTCATGTAGATTTCAGCGATGCTGCTGCCAGTGCTCTCCCTGAGTCTTCTACTTCCACTGCCAGAAGTTGAATCTTTAGATGCATGTTTGGGTCCATCTAGGGTCCGAAAGATGAATCCAAAAACGCATCTTAAGCGCATGTTACACGGACACACGGCGTGTTGCACATACGCTTTTAGATGCGAGTTTGGATCCATCTGTCGGACCCTAGACGGACCCAAACACGCATTTAACAAATAGCAATGTGATTAAAATTGCTTTTAGTTCACACGAGTGATCACCAATGCGTGTCTCATTACATCTTTCGGATCCGTTCCAAGAATTGACATGGTCTGAAAGATGCAGCAGGACCCGTATAATAAAATATTGGGTGCGATCCTGCTGCAGCTGCATGTTGGATATGTGTTGGATCCGATCGCCAATGCGTTTTTGGATGCGATTTTCAGATCCAACACGGATCCAAAATCAGATCCAAAAACACCGTGTGAACAACTCCTATCACTGCAGCCAGTGCTTGCCTTCACCGGTCACGTGCCATTACCTGATTTTACCTTTCAGAAACCAATGCTATGAGCAGCGATGAAAGGCAGTGGCAGGAAATACATTGGCTTCAGCGGTCATGTGCCATTGCCTGACGTCACCTTTCAGAGGTCAATCCTATGAGCAGTGATGTAGGGCCGTGATTTTTGATTGGCTGCAATGATGACAACCTGAATGCCAGTAGCAGAAGTAAACAGAAGACTGGAGGAGAACATCAGGAGTGGCAGTGGTGAAACAGAGGTGAGGGCAAAGGTGAGTATGGACTTTTTTTTTATTTTGTGATAGGAGAAGTAATAGTTTATGGTAAAAGGTGGACCAGGACGACCCTTTAGATAAGATAAAAAAGACACAAGCGGGAAAGTGAAGACCGAAATAATCATATCATTAGTTTTTATGTCATTATCTCACTTGTTGCTGGGGGGTGATCTTGGTGGAGGGGGACCAATTCTAAGTTTTGCTTTGGGGCCCAGTGTTGGCTTGTTACGCCTCCCCCGGTGATTGAGGCCTTGGGTGACATTTATGAATGTGGCTGCGGCAGTTTTCTGGTGTACTTTGCGCCAAAATGAATGTATGAGTAGGTGCATTCCAAACTTTGGTGCAACTGGCACCGGCCCTGACACTTGTTATTGCGCCAAAGATTTGGGGCGATCTGGGGGCGTTGCATCACATATGTAGAATTAAACACATTTATGAATGTTTGACGCCAAATCTAGGGGCATAACAGTTAGAACAGCCAGACCAGGGTAAAGGTGCTCTGCCTGAGTTGACATATTGGCACTGCACTGCGCCTGTATGTATGACCTGCAGTAAAACAGGTTCATACACTCTGGCGCATTCTATAATACCTTAAAGCTTTTTAGAACTGGCACGTCAGCGCCAGGATTCATATATGTCCCCCTTTCTTTCTTCATAAGGGAGATAATGGAGAAAACAACACACATCATTTTAGAATTTTTAATCTTGCCATTCCTTGGACTAAGACCTTTTTGATTTTTACAACAATAATGGGCAGTGCATTTGTAAAGGGCAAATTGTAGTTTCTCAATTTTTTTCTTTTGAAATTTGTTTAAAAAATGTTTTATGCTTTTATTCACATTTTTATAAGACTTCTTACTTTTTTATGTTTTAACATCTAGAATCAGAGTTTTCTTTCATCCTAGTAGTTGTAGAGGCAGGGTGGTTCTGTATTATAGTTGCAATGGCCGTACAATCAACTTAACGCAATAGTAAGCCAGCTACCTAAGGCTCTTGAATGTACAATAGGGCCTTGTAGACATCTATGGATACCAGCTCCAGGGGTGTAACTAGAATTCATGGGGCTTCATAGCAAAATGAGTTGGGGCCCCATCACTTAAATAACAATAATTAGTCTGATGGAGTCATTTAAATGTACTATATACACTCACCGGCCACTTTATTAGGTACACCATGCTAGTAACGGGTTGGACCCCCTTTTGCCTTCAGAACTGCCTCAATTCTTCGTGGCATAGATTCAACAAGGTGCTGGAAGCATTCCTCAGAGATTTTGGTCCATATTGACATGATGGCATCACACAGTTGCCACAGATTTGTCGGCTGCACATCCATGATGCGAATCTCCCATTCCACCACATCCCAAAGATGCTCTATTGGATTGAGATCTGGTGACTGTGGAGGCCATTTGAGTACAGTGAACTCATTGTCATGTTCAAGAAACCAGTCTGAGATGATTCCAGCTTTATGACATGGCGCATTATCCTGCTGAAAGTAGCCATCAGATGTTGGGTACATTGTGGTCATAAAGGGATGGACATGGTCAGCAACAATACTCAGGTAGGCTGTGGCATTGCAACGATGCTCAATTGGTACCAAGGGGCCCAAAGAGTGCCAAGAAAATATTCCCCACACCATGACACCACCACCACCAGCCTGAACCGTTGATACAAGGCAGGATGGATCCATGCTTTCATGTTGTTGACGCCAAATTCTGACCCTACCATCCGAATGTCGCAGCAGAAATCGAGACTCATCAGACCAGGCAACGTTTTTCCAATCTTCTACTGTCCAATTTCGATGAGCTTGGGCAAATTGGAGCCTCAGTTTCCTGTTCTTAGCTGAAAGGAGTGGCACCCGGTGTGGTCTTCTGCTGCTGTAGCCCATCTGCCTCAAAGTTCGCCGTACTGTGCGTTCAGAGATGCTCTTCTGCCTACCTTGGTTGTTACGGGTGGCTATTTGAGTCACTGTTGCCTTTCTATCAGCTCGAACCAGTCTGCCCATTCTCCTTTGACCTCTGGCATCAACAAGGCATTTCCGCCAACAGGACTGCCGCTCACTGGATGTTTTTTCTTTTTCGGACCATTCTCTGTAAACCCTAGAGATGGTTGTGCGTGAAAATCCCAGGAGATCAGCAGTTTCTGAAATACTCAGACCAGCCCTTCTGGCACCAACAACCATGCCACGTTCAAAGGCACTCAAATCGCCTTTCTTCCCCATACTGATGCTCGGTTTGAACTGCAGAGATTGTCTTGACCATGTCTACATGCCTAAATGCACTGAGTTGCCGCCATGTGATTGGCTGATTAGAAATTAAGTGTTAACGAGCAGTTGGACAGGTGTACCTAATAAAGTGGCCGGTGAGTGTATATATATATATATATATATATATATATATATATATATATAATATACATGTCCAAGGGTATAAATAGAATTTAAGAGGCCGAATAGCAAAATAAGATGGGGCCCAACTACATAATGACAATAACCTAAACCAGTAGCATAGATAGCAATAATTTAAGGTATAAATAATACTGCTATAAATCCGGGAACCCACATAGTAGTGCTGGAAAACAGAAAGCCACCAACTTCCCTGCAAAAAGGATCAATGTTCTTGTACCTGAGGGGAAACCCTCCACCTCTGGGCCCCCCTACTATGGCTTTAGTTACGCTCATGTACAGCTCTGTATAAAGAGCTTGTTAAGAGCCATAATAAAGGTGCCTGAGACCTTCATTTTTACTGTTTTTCTCCACAACACCATGCAATGCAACACTACTATTTCTAATTCTATAAGGAATACTGAGAATTAGGACGATGTTGAAATATTACAAGTATTGTTGAAATATGTAAAGAAGTTGTAGATAATGTATTCCTCACATTAAGTATTGAGTTTGCTGTTTTTCATTTTGAGGATTGTAAAAAACATAAAACATTAAGTAAGAAAAGGGTCAGATTATAAATGTCCTAGGGCAAGAACTCTGGCTAAGAAGGGCTCAGAGGAAGTCTGGATGTGGGCTGTGAGCAACGGAAACTTGATACCTGCTTCATGTGAAACTGCTCTTTTCAATGCTTATTTCAACTTGTGGAAGACTGTTATAAAAATATCGGACTTATACATTTTACTACATCTTTTACTAGTCATCTAATTATTTTATCATACATTTGGCAATGCACAGATGTTAACATAAGAAAATTAGATATTAGCCTGTAATACAATACTTTTTTTCTGATTTTTTTTTAAGAATCCACAGCTCAAATAAATAAAAGCTCTACAGATTTTTGAACAATGTCGTCAAGTAGTTATACAGCCCACCAAAAGTCTACTAATGCCCCTCAAGTAATAGGTAACCATCAGATATAGTGTATCTTAACAACGTATGACCTGATACTACTGGTTCCCCTTTATTATTATTATTATTATTATTATTATTTATTTTAAAGCGCCATTGATTCCAGGGCGCTGTACATTCGAGGGGGTTACATACAGTACATACAGTTCCCCTTCTAAGGTTATCCAGTCTCCAATAAAAACTTTGGGCGACATATACGATTTTTGGCACCCAGGAGCCAATTTTACTTAAAAATGCGCATAAAAGTAGTGTAGAATGTGCCTGTGTTTATGAACCTGTTCTACTGCGGGTCATAAATCAGGCACATTCTAGCACAAAAACAACAATTCTGGCTCAGGTAAACCACTTTCAGGGCATGTCCCCACAGCACCGGTTTGCAACCAGTTTTTCAGACGGTTTGTGGTTTTGCAGACCGTCTGAAAAACCATCCGCAATCGAACACACCGGGCCGCTATGGAAAACCTGTGCAGCAGTCCCCACTGCACATGTTTTCCGCCCAACGGTTTTTCAAATCGCCGGCCGCCCGAAAAACATTGAACATGTTCATTCTTCCGTCCGGTTTTCGGACGGAATATGAACAGATCAATGCGAAGGGGGAGGGCTTTTCTCCGCTCATCGCGGAGCAAATCCGTCCCCCGGCGGCCGTGGGGACGGCACTAAAACAGGACAAATACCGGTCGGATAAACCGTGGGGAAGAGCCCTTAAAGTGCTCTACCTGTTCCAGCAGTAATGCGCCTGGATTTGCCGTACTGAAGCTATAACTGTGTAGCTTCGTACGGTTGCAGTGCCAGCACGCCCACCTGTTCTCAGGCACATTACATAGTGCCGCGGGCGCTTAGTAATGTGCCTGATATTGGAGTGCACCAGTTTAAAAATATAGGGAACGGGGCTGCGCTAGATCTTGGGCTGAAAAGACGCCAGACGTCTGGCACAGCCCCGTTCATACATGTCCCCCTTTATGTTTTATTTATTCTTAAAATCTCACAATCACAAGACAAAACAACTGCATTTCAGACTGTGTCTCAGCTGGTGACCATATTGCTGTATGGCGCCATAAGGAAGGGGGCTCCTGACTGTCGGACACAGTTGTAATTGTAGCACTTGGTATAGAGGCTCTGCCCCCCTTTTTCCGTCTTTGCTGTTGGTACTCAGGAGTTGTAACGGTTAACTTATCCCCTTTACGCCCCATCATGGTCCTCACATGTAATCATACATCTGGATTGATGGGCTGAACCTTATCTTTTTTCCTCACAGACGATTCTACATTATTCGCATTTTGGACAGCAATGCTACACTTAAGGTGAGCAGTAGGGAATAGGTAGGGTCAACTTTGTGGGGTCGTCCTTATCGAGGCGGTAGCGCTGCATAGAGCCAATTACATGCACGTGACCTCTCTGGCTACAGCTGTCACATGAATGATGAACGTCCCGTGCTTCAGCTGGGATGAGCGGACCAGCAGCCAGGAGTGAAGGAGACCGTCTGGGAGGTTAGTAGGAGGTTTACCTTCTATTGTTACTCGTACCCTGACGGACTAAAGAGCATGTATAGGTCCTGGAGCACCCCTTTAAGGCTGGTTTCACATGTTGCATTTTTGTATTCTAATTTTTTTTGTTTTTAAAGCTTCTTTCTTTTGTTCTTGCAAACACTGCAGTAGCCAGATGTTACCAGAAAGTCCATGGGGAATATGAATCACACGACAGAGTTAAAAAAAACAAAAACAAAAAAACCCCTCTTCATGCTTTAGGTGGAGCACTTTTTCATGCAGTTTGGGGTGTTTTTCTCCCCAAAGACCTCTATTGTTTTTTTTTTTTTTAAATAAAAAAACGCATATGTGTGTTGTGTTTGCCTTATGCATCTTTGTGGCATTTGTTTCACAGCACTAATTATGTGATGGAGGACATGATTTGTGATGGGAAAAATGCTTTTGAAAAGAAAGGCATCTAATAAAACCACATCTAAGAGTGCACACTTTATTGCAAAAATGCATCAAAATAACTGCATGGAGCCTAAAAAAAAAAAAAAAACTCGTGCACAATGTGTGTCGATGTCTACGATATCTAAGCCAACTTGGGAAATATTTCATCACAATTAACAAGGAACTTAAGTGGCACGAAACCATAAATGTGACATTGGAAAAAGTGAAGTGCAAGCCAGGAAATACACTTTAAAGGCGGAAAAATACTATAATAGTACAGAAGGTGGTTTGATTATGGAAGCTTCAGGCTATAAAACGCTTGTAACTACTTGACCTTAAACCTACCATGAAAGCAACAGGACATAACTGATTGAGAAAGTGACATTGTCTGTAGGAAGAGGAGGGAAAGCATGAGAGCAACAGGTCATGCTTTGATGCTAGTGAAACACTCAGAACTATAGCCAGGAACACAAAGTAAAAGCTAATGCTATATAAATAACGGTAATAACATTATTTAGATACAGCTACATAGATACAGTATTTCTGTCACGGTCAGAGGTAGTGGATCCGCTGGACCACCGCAAGCGTTGGCCTAAGCCACACCACGGAGTGGAATCTAAGTAGCACCCGGTTTCCACCAGAGCCCGCCGCAAAGCAGGATGGACTGCGGCGGAAGTCTACCAGGTCGCTTCCACTGGCGTGACTTGCTTGCAGTGGCAGCCAAGGGTAAGTATGGTACAGAATTGCTAGATGTAGTTGAGGACGGCAGTAGGTCAGGACAGGCGGCAGAGGTTCGTGGTCGAGGGACGGAAGCTGGACGGTACGGTACACGGTAAGACAGACGAGACTCAAGGAACGCTTTCTCTATAGGCAAATGGCACTAAAGATCCGGCACAAGACTCAGGAAGGGGCAGGCTTAAATAAGGGCAGTGACCGGCAATACCCAATTAGCGGTGCGCTGGCCCTTTAAATTTCACAGAGCCGGCACGTGCGCGCCCTTGGGAGTGGGGACACGCACGCCGGGAGACTGGAGCTGCAGCAGGAGCGCGGCCGGCAGGGTGAGCGTGACGCTGCCCAACATGCGGGCAGCGGTGCCACTCGTGGAGGGACCACGGGTGTGCCTGCGACCCGGGACGGGGTTTGCAGGACCACCCGTAACAATTTCTAGATAGGCGGCATTTGGTTAGACTGTGCCTAAAGCAACACTATAGGTCAACACCTACAGCTGAAAACTGCAATGGTCATACCTCATCAGGCAATGACTGTAGCGTTATCCATGGGCTGATGTTAGAGGTGCAGACACTTACTGTGGAGACCAACTTGGCGTTCCATTCATTGTAATCATAAACTGATCTATTTAAAGGGACTTTCTCATCAAGCTAGGCTGCCTGGTGAGGACACCCCTTTAAGAGTAAAATTGTGGTTAGGATTAAGGGCCCTATGTATGAAAACTGTCTAGGTCTGTCTTTGTTGCCCCCCTTTCATTTTTCAGGGCATTATATGAAATGAAAGGGGAGCTGTGACTGGCTGCTATGGGCAACAAAGAAAGTCTTCGACCAAGACAGTTTTCATACATGTCCCCTAAATAGGTAATAACTGGTGTATTTTAATTAATCCTGAAACTTGCATAAGATCCTAACAATTTCCCATCCTTGTCATGCATTCTTGCTACGTGGTGACGGTGATAAGAGATATGTTTCTTGGGGTAATTTTGGGACGTATTCCTATGGCTATTAAACATGGAAACTGTGTGTCCTGTTGTGTGTATTTTTAGTGGTGTGAATATTAAATTAAAGGGGTTGTCTCACTACAAGGATTGCTTTTTATGTTAAAGATCTGGAAAAAACAAGTCACTTTGCAATATATATCCATTGACAGTTTCCTACCTATTCCTAGATATCCCCTTTCGTATGGCTGCATCAGCTCCTCAGGTTGCTGTAGCTACAGACTTGTTCTGTTTCTCCTGATAGGCTGCCAGCACTGGTTTCTATGGCTACAGACCTGGCTTCTACTGCAGCTTAGTGGAAGCCAATAAACATGCCCCTGAATTCAAAATGAAATCAAGAAAACAGGACTGAGGTAAGATGAATCAATGTAGTGAGACAACCCCTTTAATTAAAAAAGACACCTGAAAATGTGGTGAAGTCCGCATATGAAAACAAGTAAAAGATGAAATTCAAGGCTACACTTCGGATTAAGGCTGCGCATTACATTGTGTGTTTTTCCAAATGGAAATTACCCCATGTGAATGCATTCCAAGAACTAATACTACAGTTTCAAAGTAAGTTTACCTGATGGATTTTAATGTGGAATTCAACGTACATCTAAAATCCTTGTGCAAACTGACCCCCAACTCATTTGAACGGCCAGACTTTTCAAATCTTTACTGCAGAAAAAAAACAATGGACCTGTCCATTCTTTGAAGTGGATTCTGCTCAGATTCCGCTTTAGGCAGGAGTGACTTGGATTGGCCCAGTTAATATCAAAGGCGAAAAGCACATCTGCAAAGTTTCGCCTCGTATTGCCGCCAAGGATTTTTCTAATAGGAAAATCCTGATGTGTGAACATGCCCTTACTGATTAAAGAAAAAAGTACGTCCAACTGCAGAATAGGTCACAATGAATGACGAGAGTTTCACCTTATGTTAATGTATATATATTTTTTAATAAGCAACTTTAATATTTAAGATCTATTTACTCTGTCCAAGATCTTTGCATGCAGTCAGTGAATTTATAGGGATTTTCAAAGACCTTTAAAAACTTCCCTAAGATCGTCCGCTGTGCTAGAATAGAAAAGTAACCCATACTTACCTCTCTCATCACCACCGTTCCAACACTGCCAGAGCTCCAGAGTATTCCCCACACTCCTTCTGATGACTTTGGTTGCAGCATCATGTAATCCATGAATGCAACATCATCAGTGAGGGACCTGGGGGGAACACTGGAGCTCTGACAATGCTGGAACGGTTGTGATGGGACTATGGGTTTATTTTCTACTTTAGCGCAGTGGGAATTCGTAGGGAGGTTTTTAAAAGTCTTGGAAAACCCCTTCATATGTTAATGGTAAACATTCTGTAGCTTAGAATCTGTCCAAGTATGTGCTATTCTGAGAGGTAGAGGTAGAGCTGACGCTAGGCTTGGGCAATGGTTCAGTTTGCATGACAGCTCCCCCTTCACATGCCAACTGGTTACATGCCCCCTATAGCAGGGCTGTTTTAACAACAGCATAGCCCCCCAGGCAATATAGTGCACTGGGCCTTGACACTATATCAGGCCACGCCATCTAACCACCCTCAAGCACACCCAATTATGGCCAGTTTCCTACTGCAAACTAGTGCCATAACAGTAGCCGATTTCAATCAGGAGTATAGCTGGGACCCACATGTCCTGAAAAGTTTGGAGGCATGGGAAGGCACCGAGAGAGGTGGGATTGTTTTTTTTTAGAGTACCTGGTTATCTGAAATGGGGTCCCTTTTAGTGATGGTCTATGAACAGTTTTTATCAAAAAGAGCCTCAAATTGTAATATATTTTTTAAATCATTCATATATTCAGTGTTTTTGTCTCTTGGTATCTGCAGAGATGCTGGTCGGTTTCTGTGAGTTTGCAAAACAGTGGTGTTGCTGTGGTCTATAAGGACACCTTTAGATAAAATAATACATTTTAGTTTCAATACACATGACTGTCTATCAGACAATATTGTATGTAATGATGGTTATACGATTACTAAATAACACCACTATACATGGAACACGTATTATCACCATAACTCTGACCACCTTGGGCCCCTATGATTATGGGGCCCCTGGGCAGCTGCCTAGTGTGCCCAAATGGATAAGACAGCACCCCACGGTTAATTTAGACTGAATATAATCAGTTCAGGTTTTTATTCACTCGTAGCACACAGATCCATTGTAAACTATGAGAAAGTGAAATACAAAGTATGTTTGATATGTATTATAATAAAAGGTCATCTAATATACAAGTGTTATGCACATAATAATGAAAAACCCCGGTAACCACACCTAAAGTCAGGAAATTGTTGGAATTAGCTTCTTTGGGGCCTTTTTCCAGATGGTCTTCGCCCTTTTGTCCTTTTTCTACCTTTTTATGACTCACAGTATCTCATGCAGCAAGATTTTCTTTACATTCCTAACTTTTCCTAAATTTAAACATAACCTCTTTCAATTTTATAATAATAAAATATTACAGCAGAAAGGAAAAACTTTAATGAGAATGACTATTATTGTATTTTATGCATTCAAATTTGTTTTATTTAGCCTGCCATTAGCCCATGCATGGTAAAAACCAATGCAATGTGTTCACTATAGATGAAGGATACTAATGAAACCAAGTGGGATTGTAACTAGAAAAGCTGCAGGGTTTTCAAGTGGCAAGTAGGTGGCACCAGCAGTAACACGCTGCAGCCTCTCTACACATATCTGGCAGGAGATGGTTAAGCAGTAGTGGGAAACAGACAACCACTACAAAGCTCAGGCAATGAACGTGTGGTGAAGCGTGAGGCTGAATCTATTCAAACTGCGGAGAGACGCAAATAAAATTGTTCAAGATGCAGCAGACAGACATCAAAGACCACACTACATCAAAGTCAACACATTGAACGCATTAGTACTAAATCACAGCCAAGGAAGAGGAACCTTGGAAGTTGCCTTTTCAGAGCAGACTTTATAAACTCTCCTAAAACATTATATTTTACATATATATCAAAATGTTGCATACATAAACTCAACCAGTGTTCTGAATGGCAGACTAGAAGCATATGAGGCTAAATTTCCTGTTTGGAAATCAGTGGGGAAGAAATTTTTAGTTCATGGTCCACTCCATAGGATGGAAGAACCAATTCACCAGAGACAGAGAAATTAAAGGGGTTTTCTCATAGAGCCCTAGCCAACTTCAGGCTCACACTTCCTGTTTTGGGAAGGTTTATAGCAGTGATTGACAAATCAGCTCTGCTGTCCCTAGTTATTCCCATTATACTGACATGACTGCAGGAGATGTATAAAGTGTACTATACAGGACTACAGAGCTCTAAAGAGGGAAAGCTTTTCAATTAGTTTGAAAAACAAAGCTTCTGTGCTAGAGATAAGACTCAGCGGGGAGTGACTCATCATGAACTGACTGACACTGCAGATTGGAGCAAAAAGAGATAAGATAGAGCAAGGAGAGGTGGGGAGAGATGGTCGGTAACCAAAGAAGCTTGTGTGCTCTAAGGGGAGAAAAACTCTTCTTTATCTCCTGACAAAAGCAAAACCAACAAACAATTAATTTCTTCAAGATATGAGTTGTTTGGAAGAGCTACAGCTATCCAGTATTAAAAGTTTCCTATGTTGATGAAATTGTTGAAGGTCATCTATAGCTTAGGCCGTGTTCACACGGCTTATTCCCGACGGATTTGTGCGCCGTATTGAGCGCACAAATCCGCCATGAATAAGGGACGGGGGCGGGGCCGGAGCGCGGCGGGGGCGCCACACCCGGCCCCATAGACAATGCATTGTTTACGGCGCGTCCGCGCCGTAAAGACTGTGCATGTCACTTTCTCCCCCCGCGGCGGATTTGCCGAGCGGGGAGGAGCGACGGATTCCACTGTTCTCAATGAGAGCAGTGGATTACCGTAATTGCTGCCGCGGATTGGCGCCGTACTGAAGCGCAACTCCGGCGCGCAGTACGGCGCCAATATGCGGCAGAATAAGCCGTGTGAACGAGGCCTTAAAGTCACCAAGAACTTGGGTTAAATACTGTAACAAATACATACATCCCAATGCAACAAAACAATTATACAAACTAGAACTTATACAGAGATTTGTCATGTGCACTTGTAAAATAAGTTAGGAGGCAACCCGTCTCTGGAACCTTAGGGTGCGTTTACATGGCAAAGACCAAATACCGGTTGGATTTTCCAACTGGTATTTAGTCTTTTTTTGGCACGAAGGTTGACGGCTTTTGTCCGCGGTTTGCTGATTTAAGCCGTTCCTCCTCGCATCCACATGTTCAGTTCTCCCCAAAAACCGGGCGAAAGAATGAACATGTTCTAAGTTTTTCGGACCGCCGGCGGTTTAAAAAACTGTCCCGGCGGGAAATCTGTGCTGTGGGGACTGCTACACAGATTTTCTATTAAAGTCTATGGAGGAGCATTGCATATCGGTAAAAGCGCAAACCGTCTGAAAAACCGACCAATAAGCCCTTAGTGTAAATATATGATGTTGAAGGCCATCAATAGCTGAAAGTTACTGAAACAAACATGTACAACTTAATGCAACATCACAATCATAAGAACTAGAACTACATTTGTCCAATAGACTATTCAAGCACACTCATAAAATAAGTGGGGAGGCCATCTGTCTTTGAAGCTTGATTGGCTATATGATGTTGAATGTCATATACATGTAAAAATTACCATGAACTTGGTTAAGTACTTTACAAAACACGTAAACCATAAGGCAACAAAACAATTATAAGAACAATAGCTTCAGATGTCCAGTGGAGTACGTATGTGCATTTGTGAAATGAGTAAGGAGGAAATCTGTCTCTGAAGCTTAAGTGGCTATATGATGTTGAAGGCCATCCATAGCTAAAGGTAACCATGAACTTTGGTTAAATACTATAAAAAGTATACAAAACCTAATGCAACATAACAATCCTAAGAACTAGAACTACATTTGTCCAATGGCGTATTCAAGCAAACTTATGGAATAAGTGAAGAGGCAATCTGTCTCTGAAACTTGAGTAGCTATATGATGTTGAAGGCCATCTATATCTGAAGGTCAGATATAACAAACATGTTAATCCGAATGCAACAAAACAAACGTAAGAACAAGAACAACATATGTCCAATGGAATACGTATGTGGAATGAGTTAGGAGGAAATCTGTCGCTGAAGCTTAAGTGGTTATATGATGTTGAAGGCCATCCATAGCTAAAGGTAACCATGAACTTTGGTGAAATGCTATAAAAAGTATACAAAACCTAATGCAACATAACAATCCTGAGAACTAGAACTACATTTGTCCAATGGAGTATTCAAGCAAACTTATGGAATAAGTGAAGAGGCAATCTGTCTCTGAAGCTTGAGTAGCTATATGATGTTGAAGGCCATCCATAGCTTAAAGTGACCATGAACTTGGGTTAAATACTGTAAAACTACATCAGTGTGGAATGAGTGAGGAGGCAATCTGTCTCTGAAGCTTGACTGACCATATAATGTTTTATCGAAGCAATTGATCCAATGAGTGGTTAGGAAGGCATCCTAGCTTTGTTCTGGCCATCTAGTTATCCATTATAATGATTGTTAAATCTTTGGTAGCAAAACTACTATTGTCCTAGAATTTCAATGCATAGAAACCTTGTCTGTGAATGTACACATAAATCTAGAACGCCATATACTACAAATAAATATTTAACAATAACTTTGTAGTAAAAGATGAAAACCATCCTCATTTCTAATGGTGCTCTGTGTTAATAAGATGCAGACATAATAGGTCATAAGATAATTAAGGACCTGTCAACATCAAAACGCTCACAATCCAACATCTGTGAAGAGTTTGCAAACTCATAACATTTTATAACGACTAATGTGACACATGTAGCATTGACTTGTGGACTAATAAAAAGTTAATGACTTTACCTGTTCTAGCTTTCTGCTTAGTGATCCACGTTGCAATATTTCAACCCAGTATTCAAGCCAGAAAGTAAAACCTCAGTAGAGCTTTTTTCCCTTTCTCCAAGTCCCTCCAGACAAACTGTCTCCCAATTCCGTCACTGCGAAACAGATCCACAAACTACTTGGAACATCATTGCAGAGCAATCAGCAGAGCTGAACAATAAGAGAAGAGTTAATAGGAACTTAGATTCTCCAAATTCTAGGTCACTACTGAAAAGAAATGGCACCGCCAAGTGTCATTAAGTATCTGGGCAGGAAGGGTGAAGGATAAGGTGGGAACCAAATCCTTTCTTCTTTGTTTTTCCTTCTTTATTTTAGAATAAGAAATCACTTGCAATCCAGGTTTAGTTGGAATTGTGCTGCCAACCCCAGGGCTGGGATTAAGGAGTGTGGGATGATAGCACAGAGACTGCCTGTGCTGTAATGTCTGGGGTGTGTGGAAAGCGAAATGCTGAATGCTTCTCGCTCTGCATGCGAGTCCCACCTATGTCACTCCCACTCTCTGCTAGTTTTCCTGTGTGTACTCCCAGCCAATGCCTCCACCTCTTGAAGCTCTTATGAATGAACAGGCTCTTGACATTTGTTATCACTGGCCGATGGGGCTATTTAAGTAGCGGTGGCACTTTTGAAACACAACGAAGCAAGCGACCTTCTAAGCACTGAACTGCTCGATCTGTTGTGTAGATGACTAAATATCTTTCAATCTGTCACAGCTGGTTTGTTAAACAATGTATTACAACTTTTATTATATGTAAGCAGGGGTGCCAATAGGGCAGAATGGGCAGTACTCCTGTCAGGGGCCCTAATCAAAAGGGGCCCACTGCTATGTTAAAGGGGTTGTCTCGCTACAAAGAATAACTTTAAAAATGTAGGGAACACTAAATGAAGACGTTTTCCAAATATATTGCGTTGTTCATCTTTTCTTGTTAAGGAGCTACAAGTGATTTATCACCTTCTGTGCTCTCTCCGGTTCCCCAAGTGACCGAACTGTGTATTCCTTATCCCCTGCTGTTTGTGCTATCTGATAGCAGGGAGTGATGTCATCACACAGGTGGCCAGCAGTCTGAGAGCTTGTGTGTTATCTGATCTTTCAAAAGACTAATTACTCTTGTTTACATTAGCTCAGAAGCTTCTCTGGACCTCAGAGAAGGTTATTTATTTAATCTAGAATGATAAACCGAGAAGTCTGAATACACGGAGCTCATATGCTAATTACAGACAGCTTGACCAGGAAGTGGCAGAGCAAAGCAGCATTATTTCATTCATGCATCCTATGAAACTTTGAGATGAGACAACCCCTTTAAATATAGGAACTAGTAATGGGTGGGGGCCCAATTTGATTTGGCTGTAAGGGGCCTTGAAATGGTTAACAGATGACTGATGGCAGCCCTGTTTGTAATGGTATGTTTACATGGCGCGTTGACTCCATGTTGGGATACATTTATAGATGCGTGTTTGGATCTGTGTTTCGGACTTTAAACTGACCCAAACACGCATCTAACAATGTGCAGGGTGATTATATTGCTTTCAGGGGTGTTCAGGCGAGTGATCACCGATGCGTGTTTGCATGCTTCTTTCTGATGCGTCTTTTGGATTTGTTCAAAGAATTGTCATGTCTATTCTTGATCCTAAAGACGCCCTAATTAAAAATATAGGGTGCTTGTCTGCTGCAGCCAAACCCTATCCAAATATGCACCTGCGTGTTGGATGCGTTTTGGATCTGATTGACGCAGCGCTTTCGGATGCGATTTTCGGATCCAAAATTGGATCCAAAACACCGTCTGAACATACCCTAGAAGTCTCAGCTCACTCTCCGTTGGTTCCTCTGCCAGTCATTGACCTAATTGAAAATCATGATAAATACTGTAAATAAAATAAAATATCACGATGGCTGGGCACAAAGCCTCTGCATGTGCAACATTCAAAGAGCAGTATCAAAAGATGCTGTGCTGATGGCATTATACTCTGCTAGGACAATCACAAACTCATCACATTGGATACTGTGGATGGGTAGGCTCCTTAACGCATGTTTTCTTGTCCTGTTGCTGTCTGAGGCATTTGTGGCACAATATCCAAATATTGATTTCTAATATTAATGGGACCTGGTGCCCCAGGTCCCCGGAATTCTTTCTGCTCCTGATAGAGTTGGATCAGATGTTTACATAGAGCTCTGACATACCATATCTTACATGCAGCATGTTTCGCCACAGCTTGGAAGTAGAAAACCATATCTGCCCTGGATATAATTGATGTTAAAGGGAATATGTCATCAAAAAATGACTTATTGTTTAACTCACATTTTTATGTTAAACACATTTTGTAGGAATTTTTGGTTATGTTTCTTTTAATTTTCCATATCCCTTCAGTATTTTTTTTAATAATTCTTAAGTCCTGTAGTTTTAACTTTGGCCACTAGGCCTAATAATCGTCTGACACTTCCTGTTCTGTTTAGAGAGCTTTTCAGCAGTGTCTGCTCATTATCAGTAAAAGCAGGGTCAAGCTGAAAGGAGACACCATTGTGTACAGATAACCCAGGATCCACCAGTCACAAGAGGAGATGTCACAGCTCCCCTCTCCCCTCCCTTCACAGTGAAAACTCTCCTATACAGGTCTATGGGACAGAAACTGTCTTAAGAATCCTATGGGCAGGAAGCTGCTGTAAAGTATCTCTCTGACTGCTGTTAAAGCAGTGCAAGCAAGAATGTCTTCCCCACACATATATAGACGGCCGTATAGAGAAATCTACAATCAGGAAATAAAAACGACTGAGAGGAAAAGCATATGGATCGGGGGCTTGATTTAATAAGTAAAAAAAAAAAATTTGGCGACATATTCCCTTTAATGATATTATGTCTAATACTTGTGTGTTTTTGAATATGTTTAAATTTCAGTGGAGCAACTAATGGTGTGTGAATTTCCACACACCTACATGGTGCCTCTCTCTAATGAAGAATGTTACCTCTTTCGAGCTACACCTAGAGCCTCTTATCTAGTCAATAAGTACTACTCTGCACTGATGAGGGAGAAAATCCCCAAAACAGCTGCCTGCAGATGAATATCTGTTTGGTATCAATTCAATGTTGGCATGTCATAATGGCTTTTATCCAAAATGTATTAGTGCTTGGGACCCTGGACTTAATTTCATACTTTAGTGTGATTCAACCTGTTCACTTCATGAGTCCTTATCCAGTGGTCTCCCTTTTGCCTGTTTCTTATGACACATAATTGTACCTTTTCCATATATTTCAACAGTTATCTGGTTCCCTGACAATAACTCTGCTTCTGATTAAAACAGATAGTAAAGAGCAGGGAGTGATGTCACCATGGATGGACTGGGCTCCAGAACAAATTAATTATCTCTAACAAGATTACAGATAAGCCATTGTTATCAGTCCTCACAGCACCTATATATGAGGTTTTCAGAAGAGATAACATCTCCTGCACTTGTTAGTGCAAACAGCCCAGCTACTTACAGAGATGCTAGATTTGCCAGTCACTGCTATAGAACCACACACAGCCAGACGAGACAGAGTGAGTTTAAAACTGTTTGTGACTCAGTAAAACAGCCTAATGAGAAAACCCCTTTAAAACCAGATTAGCTGATTAGCGCGACTCCCGAACACCCGGCGTAATTGCGGGGCGTACTGTACGTGTATGTATGTGGACATAGCCTTACATTGTCTGTGTTTGCATTTATGGATGACAATAAAAATGTATATGAAAGAAAAATAAGAACGGGAGAAATAAAAACTGATTCATTTTGAGTCCCATAAACGTGAACAGGATCCATAAAAAATACACTGAAAAAGATTTTTTAAAAAACCCATATAGGCTTCCTCGATGGAACCTGTGGTCTTTTTCTGCACTTGGTCTAAGTTTCTAAAAAGGTCAAATGCAAACATTGTGTTTCCTGCATATTACAAAAAATATCATATACATGGCATACGGCAGGGTTGTCTTATAGGTGATTGAGCAAAGCAATGGACAGGGCCCTGTCTACACAAACACCCACAGGAATTAAAATCTAAATCATTGTTCACTGTCAGTAGTTCTTGTCCACAGCTGCTAATTCTCTCCCGCAAATCTGCTGCCATAACATTGCAAGCAATAAAAAAGGCTATTTTTCCTCTTAAAGCA